>JABUQX010095964.1:12500-46349 GCA_015478945.1 Trachelipus rathkii | reverse complement strand
TATTTGCTTAATCTATAAAATTGAGTTTTAACGGATATTTTCAGCATCTGAAAAAAATGTTTCATTGAAAATGCAATTTAAAAAAGCAGAAAGAGAATTTCACATAATTGTCTTTAGTTGTCTTAAGATATGACGTTTTTTTAATGGACACAAATTTCAACGTATTTGTTTTTCTATATACCAAATATTTACTTAGTTGTGAAAAAAAAAGTTTTAATAAAAACAAATTTTAACTTCTAAATTACGCTTTTGCTCAAATTTGTCACATTACAAATTTAAATCTCTTAAAAGTACGATTTTCGAGCATCTGAAAAAATAAATGATGTTTTCATTGAAAGCCAAATTTTTCGCAAAAGCAGAAAGAGAATTATATGAATGTTTTAGGTGTCTTAACATTGAAGCGTCTTTTTAAATGAAAATTTCAATATTAATAGTTTTTGTATACAAATATTTCATTAGTTGTGGGAAAACATTTTTAAGTAAAAAATATTTTTAACTTCATTAAAATTCACTTTTTCTTAAATTTTTCAACAGTTACGAAATTTGACTCTTAAAAGTAGATTTTCCTAAGTTCAACATTTGAAGATTATTTTGTAAATCTTAAAAATTGAGTTTTAACGGCTATTTTCGAGCATTTGAATACAAAAATATGTGTCATTAAATTGCATTTCAAAAAGCTTGATAAAGTGAATTTATTATAGTTTAGGTGTCTTAAATTGGCGTTTTTTAATGAAATTTCAATATTTGTTTTTATATACCAAATATTTCATTAGTTGTGAAAACCTGTTTTAATAAAAAATTATAACTCTACGAATTTACGCTTTTTCTTAACTTCTCACATTATGAATTTAACTCTTAAAGAAGTACGATTTTCCTAAATTTCAACATTAGAAAATATTATTTGGTAATTCCTAAATTGAGTTATTTAACGACGGATATTTTCAGCATTTAAAACAATATGTGTTTCATTGAAATGCCAATTTCAAAAACGCTTGTGAAAGTGAATTATTAATAGTGTTTAGTTGTCTTAAATGTGGACGTTTTTTATGAATTTCAAATATTTGTTTTTTAATTATACCCAATATTCATTAGTTGTGAAACATGTTTTGAATAAAAAATTTTAACTTCTAAAAATTCGCTTTTTCTTTTTAAATTCTCACATTACAAATTTTAGAACTCTTAAAAGTACGATTTTTCCTAAATTTCAACATTTGAAATTTTTGGTAATTCTTAAAATTGAGTTTTAACGGTATTTTCAGCATTTCAGGCATTTGAAAATATAATGTGTTCCATTGAAATGCTATTTCAAAAAGCAAAAAAGCGAATTTATTAATAGTTTTAGGTTTCTTAAATTGACGTTTTTTAATGAAATTTCAATATTTGTTTTTATATACCAAATATTTCATTAGTTGTGAAAACCTGTTTTAATAATAAATTTTACAGGGCTAAATAATCCGCTTTTTCGTTAAATTTTGCACATTACACATTATACGAAAATCTAAAAGTACGATTTTACCTAAATTTCAACAGTTTGAAAATTATTTTGTAAATCTTAAAATTGAGGTTTTGAACGGTATTTTCAGCATTTGAAAAAATAATGTGTGTTCCATTGAAATGCAATTCAAAAAGCATGTGAAAGCGATATTTATAATAGTTTTAGGCTGCTTAAAAATTGACGTCTTTTTAATGAAATTTCAATATTTGTTTTTATATACCAAATATTTCATTAGTTGTGAAAACCTGTTTTAATAAAAAATTTTAACTTCTAAAATTACGCTTTTTCTTAAATTTTACATTACGAAAATTAAGAACTTACTTAAAAAGTCGATTTTTATCACTGAGTACAACTGGTGATATTTTGGTAAATCTATAAAATATATGTTTTTCTAACGTATTTTCAGCATTTGAAAAAATAAATGTGTTTCATTGAAATAAGCAATTTCAAAAAAGCGAAAAAGCGAATTTGTTATTATCAGTTTTATGTGTCTTAAATTGACGTTTTTTAATGAAATTTCAATATTTGTTTTTATATACCAAATATTTCATTAGTTGTGAAAACCTGTTTTAATAAAAATTTTTACTCTACTAATATACGCTGTTTCCTTCAAATATTTAACATACAAATTAAGAAACTCTTAAAAAGCTACGCATTTTTCCTAAATCTTCATCATTTGAATTATTTGGTAAAATCTTAAAATTGAGTTTTAACGTAATTTTCAGCATTTGAAAAAAAAATAAAATCGTGTTTTCATTGAAATGCAATTTTCAAAAAAGCAGAAAAGAGAATTTATTAATAGTTTTAGGTGTCTTAAATTGACGTTTTTTAATGAAATTTCAATATTTGTTTTTATATACCAAATATTTCATTAGTTGTGAAAAGATGTTTTAATAGAAAATTTTCAATAGTCTAGAAAGTTTTCCATAGAGATTTAAAAGTGAGATAGCTTATCGATAGAGTGATGAAATTTTTCCTAAATTTCAACATTTAAAAATTATTGGTAATCTTTCAAACTTGCACAGGATGTTACACTTATGACTCTTTCAAGCATTTTGAAAAAGAATGTGTTTCATTGAAATGCAATTTCAAAAAGCCAAAAAGCGAAAATTTATTAATAGTTTTTAGTGTCTTAATTGACGTTTTATTTTAATGAAATCAATATTTTGTTTCTTATATACCAAATATGCTTCCATTAGTTGTGAAAAAACCTGTTTTAATAATAAAAATTTTAACCTTCTAAACAATTACGCTTTTTTCTTAATTCACACTTACAAACTTTAAGACTCTTAAATATATTTATGAATAAATTTGAATTATTTCTGTAAATAATTTAATGAGATTGATTTTTCAACGGTATTTCAGCATTTTTGAAAAAAATAATGTTTTAGCCATTTGTAAATGCATTTCAAAAAAAGCAGAAAAAGTGGAACTTTATTAATAGTTTTAGATGTCTTAAATTAACGTTTTCTAATGAAATTTCAATAATTGTGGTTTTTTATATACCAAATATTTCATTAGTTGTGAAAACCTGTTTTAATAAAAATTTTAACTTCTAAAATTACGCTTCTCTACTTCAATTTTTACTCTAGGAAGATAGTCTTAACAAAATGTTCAGATTTTTCTTTAAATTTCAACATTTAAATTATTTGTGTAAATCTTAAAATTGAGTTTTAACGGTATTTTCAAGCATTTGAAAAAATAATGTGTTGCATGAAATGCAATTTCAGAAAGACAAGTTGACGTATCGTTGGATTTATTTATAGTTTAGGTCTCATCTCATGCTTATGAAATTAATCTTGTAAGTACTTTCAAACTGTATACCAAAGTATTCATTAATATCGTTGAAAACCTGTTTTAATAAAAAAATTTTAACTTCCAAAATTACTCTTTTTTCTTAAATCTTAACATTACAAATTTAGAACTCTTAAAAAGTACGGTTTTTCCTAAATCAATTGAACAGAACCCTAAAATTATTTCTGGTAAATTTTAAAATTGAGTTTTTAAACGGTATTTTCAGCATTTTGAAAAAATAAATTGTTTCATTGAAATGCAATTCTAAAAAGCAAAAAGTGATTTGATTAATAGTTTTAGGTGTCTTAAACATTGACGTTTATTTAATGAAATTTCCATATTTCGTTTTATATATACCAAATATTTCATTAGTTGTGAAAACCCTGTTTTAATAATAAATTTTAAACTTCCTAAAATTACGCTTTTTTCTTAAATTTATCAATAGACAAATAGGGAACTATAACAAGTACGAGTGACATACAAATAAACATTAAATTTATTTTGTATTTTTTAAAATTGAGTTTTTAAGCGCGTATTTTCAGCATTTGAAAAATTAATGTAGTTGCATTGAAAGATGCAATTATTACAAAAAAGCCAGAAAAGTGATATTTATTAATTGTATTCCAGCTATCAATTCTTAATTTTCGGAGTCTTTATGTAATTGAAAATTTTATGCTTGCAATAATATACCAAATATTTTTTTAGTAGTTTTGAAAACCTGTGTTTAATAAAAATTTTACTTTCTAAAATTACGCTTTTGCTTAATCTTCACATTACAAAATTTAGAACTCTTAAAAGTACCGATTTTTCCAAAATTTCAACATTTGAATATTTATTTGTTAAATCTTTAAAAATTGGGTTTTAACGGCTATTTTCAGCTATCTTGAAAACAATATGTGTTTCAATGAAATGCAAATTTCAAAAAGCAAGAAAAGCAATATATATAATAGCTTGAGGTTGTCTTAAATTACTTTTTTAATGAAAAGTTCAATTTATTCTGTTTTTATAAAAGCGAAATATTTCAGTATTTCGTTTTTTTCTTATTTTTAATAAAAAATCTATAACTTCTAGAATTACGCTTTTCTAAAATTTTCACATTACAAATTTAGCACTCTAAAAGCACGATTTTTCCTAAATTTATAACACTTTTCCTATTAAGTACTAAGACACTGCTAAATAAGTTTTTTAACAGGTGTTTTCAGCACTTTGAAAAAAAAAATAATGTGCTATTATTAAATTTTTTAGGTGTCTAACATTGACGTTTTTTAATGAAATTTCAAATTTGTTTTAACATCAATACAAATATTTCCATATATTTCGTGAAAAACCCTGTCTTTCAATAAAAAAGTTTTTTCAACTTCATTAAAATTACTCTTTGCGTTTACAAATTTTCAATTTACAACTTTGATGTATTTTTAAAAAAGTCACCACGATTTTCCCTAAATTTTAACACTTTATGAAATTATTTTGTTCAAAACATAAAAATTGACGTTCCTTTAACCAGGTAGTGAAGCAGGGGAAACAAAACCACGGTTGCGCAGTGGAAGGGCCAAGACGCAAAAGACGAGACAAGTGCAAGAAAATGGAAAAAGAACCTAGGCCGGGGGTGTGAAGTAGGGCGGCACGGGAAATCAACTGGGTGACAACCCCGGTGGTGGGCGGTGTGCCGCGTCGAGGGAACAGGGAGGGAAGGAAGGGGCAAGCGACGGAGAGGGGTAGGACCAAAGAGTGCACGGAGGGGCAACCGACGGCGGAAGAAAAAAGCGGCAGGCGAAAAAGGAGCGGGGGCGAGAAAGGGGAGGACAAAGGGCGAGAAGCGGAAAAGGACACGAGGGAGTAAAGGGGAAAGGGGAATCGGCGGGAAGGCTGGAAAACGGTAGGGGGGAACGGGAGGGTGCAGCAGGGGGGAAAATAGAAGGGGGCGCAGGGGAAGGCAAAGGGCAAAAAGAGAAGAAAAGGGAAAGGAAGGGGGGAAAGAGGGGGAGGCTGGCGAGAAGGGACGGGGGGGGAAGGAAGGGCACAGATGGGGGGAGAGAACAAAGGGCAGGAGGGGGAACGGAGGGGAAGAAAAAAAGCGGTAGGCGAAAAGGACGCGTGCGCGGAAAGGCGTCCACAGGACAAAGGGAGAAATGAGCGGAGAACGGCACGAGGGGCGAAGGCAAACAGGAGGAAAGGAGGGGGGAAAGGCGGAAAGGGGGGGGAACGGGGAGAGGGGGGGAGGGAGTGGGTGGGCTGTGTTGAGAGCGGCGCGAACCGCCTCTTTGCTCATATTCTTTTTTGTACAATGATTTTTATTCTTTACCTCTCGTTTACTCGCTTTACCTTTTTTTTCACTAACTTTTGTGGTTTTTTTTTTTTTTTTCTCGCTTGAACTATTTACCATTTTATTTTTATTTCTACTTCTATATACGTAAATCTCTCCGTAGTGGACTACACAGACCTTTACAAACCACAGACCTCTATTTATAAAAAGGTGGGTTGCCGCTTCCTATGGGGTCATTGTTGTTGTGTGTGGGTGGATCATCCCCTTTGCCCTCTGCTGGCTGGAAAAAATAATGTGGTTTCATTGAAATGAATTCTGAGTAAGTCTGGAGTGAGAAAGCGATTATTAATAGTTTAGTGCTTAAATTGACGTTTTTGTTCTCTTCATGAAATTCAATATTTGTTTTTTATAGTTTCCAAAGTATTGCGGATTTCTTGTGAAAACCTGTTAATAAAAAATTATAACCTTTATTCTAAATTTACGCTTTTTTCTAATTCATCATAACTAATTTTTAGACTCTTAAAAGTAACCTGATTTTTTCCTAAAATCGTTCAATCTAAATTTGAAATGTAACTATTAAAATTTTAAAATGTATGAAAATTGAAACTGATTTTAATGCTTTTAAAAAAAAAATACTTGTTAAACATTGGAAATGCAATTTCAAAAAGCGAAAGAGATTTGTATTAATTGTTTAAGAGTTGTAAATTGACGTTTTTTAATGTAAATTCTCAATATTTGTTTTTAGTGGGTGGGTTTCTAGTAAACAGTTGCATTAGTTTGTGGTTGGAACCAGTTTTCAATAAAAAAAAATTTTATACTTCTCTGAAAATGATCTCTGTGGTTTTTTGCTTTAAATTTCTTCTACATTACAAAATTTTGAATTTTCTTTAAAAGAAAAAAAATGAGTTGTGGGAAAAATTTTAATAATAATTTTCAAACATTCTGAAATTTTACAAATTCTTAAAATTTGAGTTTTTACGGGTATTGTTTTCACGCATTGTGAATGTAATATAGTTGATTTCGTTCATTTAGAATGCCTCTAATTCAAAGATCACATTAAAGAATCTTTTATTTGCCCTGATCAGAAATTTAGCCTTTTCCATTCTTTTTTTTTTAATTGTGAAAATTATTTACAAGTATCAGTTTTATTATGTGATCACCGCTTTTTCCTGTCCTCAGTTATGACCATACCTAACTGTTTTAACTAACCAAAACATTTCTAACTTCTATATAATTTACGCTTTCTCTCTAAAATTTTCACATTATACCAAAGTTTAGCGATCTTCTTACAAAAGTATCGATAGTTTCACCAGCGGAATTCAGTATATTTCGAAACATCTATTTTGTAATTCGTTAAAATTGCAAGTTTTTAATGGAACTTTTTCAGTTCGTGAAAAAACTAATGTAGTCATTCATGAAAGGCAATCTTCAAAAAGCAGAAAATGGAATCTTTTTTTAAAACCTAGTTAATAAAAAAATGTGGGTGCCTATAACTTGCTAAGAACTCTTTTTACTTAATTTTCATATACAAATTTTACAAATTTAGAACTCTTAAAAGTACGGATTTTTCCTAAATTTCTATATCTAATTATAGTATATTTGTTAATCTCATAAATGAGTTTTCTTTAACTCTGGAATATTCCTTCAGCATTTTAGAAAAATAAAGTGTAGTTTACACTGAAAATCAATTTTCAAAAAAGCAGAAAAAAGCGAATCTTTATTCAATAGTTATTGACAGGTGTCTCTAAAATTCGTTTTTCTTACATGGAAAAGGTCAATATTTGTTTTTTTTTATTCGTACCAATATCTTCATTCGTTCGTGATCACCACAACCTGTTTTATATAAAAATCTTAATAACTTCTCCTAAAATTACGCCATCTTTTCCTTACAATTTTCACATTACCAAATTGTAGAACTTCTTAAAAGGTACGATTTTCCTAAAATCTTAAAACATATAGAAATTATTTGACTTTAAAATCTTAACAATTAAGTTTTTAACCGGTATCTTTTCCAGCCCATTTTGAAAATAATGAACATGTGCTATTCTATTAATTTGTTTAAGGTGTCTTATAACATTGACGTTTTTTAAAATGAAACTTTTCAATATTTGTTGCTTACTCCTATACCAATTTATTTCATTAGTTAGTGAAAACCTGATATTAATAAAAATTCTTTAAACTTTAAAGATTACGCTTTTTTTGCGTAAATTCTTCACACCATTACAAATTTGAAAAACTTCTTAAAAAGTACGCATTTTCCTAAATATTGCAACAAATTTGAAATTATTTTGTAAAAATAAAATTGCACGGTTCTTTAACCGGTAAATTTTAAGCATTTCGAAAAACACATGTCTTCCATTGAAATTTGCATGGATACAAAAAGACTTTGCAAAGAAAAGGTGGAATTTCATTTAATAGTTTCTACCGGTGTCTTAAATTGAACGTTTGTGTACATGAAATCTTCAATATTTGTTTTTACATACTACCGAAATATTTCAATCTCAGGCTTGTGAAAACCTGTTGGTTTAAATATAAAATGTGCAATCTCTACAAATTTACCGACTTCTGCTTAAATTTCTTCACATTACAATTTAGAATTCTTCTTAAAAGTACGATATTTAGTAAATTTTCAACATTTGAAATTATTGGTAATTCTTAAAATGAGTTTTTAACGGGATTTTCAGCTCTGAAAATATAATGTGTTTCATTTGAAAATGAATTTCAAAAGAAGAAAAAGGGAATTTTTAATGTTCTATAGGTGTCTTAAATTGACTTTTTTTCTGATGGGAAATTTCAATTATTTGATTTAATACCAGATATTCCTTAGTTGTGAAAATCTATTCTTAATAAAAAATTTAATTTCTAAAATTACGCTTTTTCTTAACATTTCAACATTACAAATTTAGAAATTCTCTACGAAGTTACTGAAAATGTCATAAATATTCAAATTTGAAATTTTTTTCTGTATTTTTGAAAAATATGAGTTTTTTTTTATATATAGGGATTTTTAGCATTTTGAAAAAAAATTTAATGAGGTTCATTGAAACTTGCAATTTCAAAAGCCAAGAAAAGCGAATTTATTTAATTAGTTTTTAGGTGTTCCTCTAAACTTGACGTTTCTTTAATGGAAATTTCAAATTTGTTTTTCATATTTCCACAATAATGCTTCATTAGTTGTGTACAAACCTGTTTTAAATAAAAAAATATAACTTCTAAAATTTACGCTTTTTCCTTAAATTTTTCACGATTTACAAATTTAGAGAAGCTCTAAAAAGTGCCCGATTTTTCCCTAAATTTCCAACATTCTGAAATGATTTGGTTAATTCTTAAAATTGAGTTTTAACGGTATTTTTCAGCATTTGAAAAATAATGTGTTTCATAGAAATGCAATTTCAAAAAGCAGAAAAAGAGAATTTATTAATTGTTATTAGTGCTATAACATTACGTTTTTTAACTGGAAAATTTCAATTTACTTCTGTTTTGTTTATATACACCAAATATTTCATTTAGTTGTGAAAACCTGTTTTAATACAAAATTTTAACTTCTAAAATTACGCTTTAGCTTAAATTTTCACATTACAAATTTAGAACTCTTAAAAGTACGATTTTTCCTAAATTTCAACATTGAAATTATTGTCTTACAACTTAAAATTGAGTTTTTAACGGTATTTTCAGCATTTGAAAAAATAATGTGTTTCATTGAAATGCAATTTCAAAAAGCAGAAAAGGAATTTATTAATTGTTTCAGATGTCTTAAATTGACGTTTTTAATGAAATTTTCATATTTGTTTTTACTAATTACCAATATCTTCATTAAGTTGATTGCTGAAAACCTCGTATTTAAAATTAAAAAAATTTTAACTCTCTAAAATTACACTTTTTTCTCAAATTTTTTCACCTACGAAATTATTTAGCAACTCCTTAAAAAGCTACGATTTTTTCTAAATTTAACATTTGAAAGTAAATGTCGGTAAATCTTAAAACTTTTGTCAGTTCCTTTTAACAGCGGGTATTTTTCCAGCATTCAAAAAGCAATAATGTGTTTCATTGAAACTGCAACGTTCCAACAAGCTGAGAAACGAGTGAATTATTATTAATAGTTGTACGGGGTTTCTTTAAATTGCACGTTTTTTAATTGAAAATTTCAATATTTGCTTTTTATACCAAATTTCATTAGTGTGAAAACCTGTTTTAATAAAAAAATTATAACATTTGGTTCTAAAACTTACGCTCTTTTTCTTAGCTTTCACAATCATTACAACGATTCACATAGAACTCTTAAAAAGTGCACGATCCTTTTGCCTAAAATTTCAACATTTGAATTATTTTTTGGTAAATCTTAAAATTTGAGTTTTTAACAATATTTTTATTCAGCACGTTTGAAAAAAAATTCTTATCATTGAAAAGTAATGAATGTAAGCATTGCAAAAGTGAATCTTTATTAATAGTTTTAGGGTCTTAAATTGAAGTGTTCTGAATGAAATAATTCATTCAATAGATATTTGTCTTATATACTAAATATATTCATTAGTTTGTGAATTGAAATTGTTATAAAAAAATTTCACTTTTAAAATTACGCTTTTTCTCTAAAAATCTTTTCACATTAACAAATTTCTTGACACATCCATAATATTACTGTTTAGACGTAGACGTTTACATTATTTTGTAAACTTTAAAAATTTGAGTTCGTTTTAAATCAGTTTCACTTTTCCCAGCATTTGAAAAATAATGATAGTTCCATTGAAAATGCCAATTCTCAAAAACGCAGACAAAAAAAAGGACAAATGCGAATTTATTATAGTCTATTAGGTGTTCTTAAACTTGGACGTTTTTTAATGAACTTTCAATACTTAGTTATTCTTACAATACCAAACTATTTCCAAATATTGTTGAAACCTGTAGTTTAATAATAAATTATTAACGTTCTTAAAATTACGACTATTTCTTAAATTTTCAATTACAAATTTAGAACTCTTAAAAAGTCACGATTTTTCCTACAATTTTCAACTATTTGACAATTATGTTCATTGTAATTCTTAAAATTGAGTTTTTAACCTGTATTTCAGCACTTTGAAAAATAATGAATATTTCATTTTGAAGTGCAATTATTCAAAAAAGCAGAACAGGATTTATTAATAGTCTTTAAGGTGTCTTAAACTTGACAGTTTCTTTAATGAAATTTCATAATTTGTTTTATATAAACCATATTTCATTTCATTAGTTGTGAAAACTTGTCTTTAATAAAAAAATTTTAACTTCTAAATTCACCGCTTTATGCTTAAATTTTTCACAATTACAAAATTACTAGGAAACTTCATTAAAACAGTCGATTTTTCCTAAATTTCACATTTGAAATTATTTGGTAAATCTTAAAATGAGTTTTTAACGGGGGGTGATGAGAAAGTAAATGTAGGTAAATGTTTAAGTGTGAATTTGAAAATGCAAGATTTTCAACAAGTAGTTGAGAGGAATTTATTTATTGTTTTAGGCTGTCTAAATTGACAGTTTTTTAATGAAAATATTCAATATTTGTTTTTATACACCAAATATTTCATTAGTGGTGTGGAAAACCTGTTTTAAATAAAATATTATTGTTTTCTCAAATTACGCATTTGTTAAAATTTTTCACATTACAAATTCAGAACTTTTCTCTTAAAAGTAACGATTTTTCCTAAATTTCAACATTTGAATATATTTTGGTAATTACCAAACAATTCCTCATTCTCGCTTCTTTTCTAGCATTTTGCAAAAATAATGTCTTGTTTCATTGAAACTGCCATTTTTCACAAAAAGCAGAAAAAGCGAAATTTTATTATAGTCTTTAGGGACTTGTCTTAAACGTGACTTTTTTAATGAAATTTTCAATATTTTCTTTCGAAACCTTATTATTCATTAGTTGTGAAAAAACCTGTTTTAAAATAAAAAAATTTTAACTTCATAAAATTAAGCGTTTCTTCCATTAAATTTTACAACATTTACAATTGTGAACTCTCAAAAAGTACACGAGTTTATTCCTAATTTCCAACATTTGAAACAATTATTTAGTATTCTTTAAATGCGTTTTTACACGCGTATTATCTCAAGCATTTGAAAAAAATAAATGATATGTTTTGCATGAAACTTGCAATTTCAAAAAGCAGAAAAGCGATTTATAATAGTTTTAGGTGTCTTAAAGTGACGTTTTCTTAATGAATTTCCAATATTTGTTTATTTTACCAAATATATATTTCATTAGTTGTGAAAACCTGTTTTAATAAAAAATTTTTTAACTTTAACAATTACGGGCTTTTTCTTAAATATTCACATTACAAATTTCGAGAGCTCTTAAAAGTACGATATTTTTCCTTAATTTCAACACCTTTATTATAAATTTGTTAAATCTATTAAAATCCTCTTAAATTGAGTCTTTTTACATAGGTATTTTCAGCATTTTGAACAACACAATAATCTGTGATTTCACTTGAAAAGCCCCATTTTAGATAGTAAGAGAATTACTTATTGTTTTTAGGTGTCTTAAATTTGACGTTTTTTATAATGAAATTTTTCAATATTTTTTATTGATATACCAAATATTTCAGATTAGTTATTTTATCTTTTGTTTTTAATTATAAAAATTATTTAAATTGTAATAATATACGCTTCATCTTAAATTTTCACATTACAAATTCTAGAATTCCTTAATTTGGAGTTTTCTAAATTTTCAACATTTGAAATTATTTGGTATCCTTAAAATTGAGTTTCTAACCGGTATTTTCAGCACTTTGAAACATAAGGTGATTTCATTGAAAGCAATTTCAAAAACGAAAAGCGAAATTTATTAATAGTTTTAAGGGTCTTAAATTAACCTTTTTTTTTTTTATTAATGAAAATTCATATTTGTTTTTATATGACCAAATCATCTTAATTAGACGGGAAAACCTGTTTTAATAAAAACAATTTAATTCTAAATTACTCTTTTTCCTTAGAATATTGACATTAAAATTTGAACTCTCTAAAAGTACGATCGTATTTCCTAAATATTTAACAATATTGAACATTATTGACAATCTTACAGTTACAGTTTATTTAACGAGTAGTTTTCAGCATTGGGACAAGAATCTATGTGCTAATTAATTTAAATTGTTCCAAGGTGGTTTAAATTGACGCTTTTTTAATGAAATTTCAATATTTGTTTTGTATATACCAAATATTCATTAGTTGTGAAAACCCGTTTTAATAAATTATAAACTCTAAAATTACGCTTTTGCTCTAAATTTCAACATTTACCAAATTTTGAATCTTAAAAAGGTACCGATTTTCCTCAAACTCAACATTTTGTGATGAAATTATTTTGTAAAATCTCTAAACAATGAGTTTTCACGGTATCTTTAAGCATTTGAAAAAAAATGTTGTCAATTCGGAAATGCATATCAAAAGCTTGGAATAAGTTGAAATTATTCATGTTTGGTGTGTTAAGATTGACCGTTTTTAATGACAATTCAAATATTTGTTATTTATCATACCAAATATTTTCCCATTAGTTGTGATAAACCGTTTTCTAATAAAAATTTCACTGTGCTAAAAAACTTGACGCTTTTTGGCTTAAATCTTTCACATTACACAATTTAGATTCTTAAAACGTCGATTTTTAGCTAAATTTTCACACATCTTCAATTATTTCGTTAATTCTTAATTGCAGTATTTAACGGTACTTTTCAGCATTTGAAATAAAGTGTTTCATTGAAATATACAATTTCAAAAAGAGAAAGCGGACATTATTAATAGTTATTAGGCTGTCTTAAATTGACTTTTTTTTACATGAAATTTCAATAATTTGTTTTTATATACCGCAAATATTGTTCATTAGTAGTGAAAACCTGTCTTTAATAAAAAATTTTACCTTCTAAAATTTACGCTATTTTCTTAAATTTTCACATTACAAATTTAGAACTCTTAAAAGTACGATTTTTCCTACATTTCAACATTTGAAATTATTTTGTAATTCTTAAAATTGAGTTTTTAATGGGATTTTCAGGATTTGAAAAAATAAACATCTGTGTCGTATCATTGCAACACTGCAATTTCAAAACAGCCAGAAAGGAATTTATTAATGTTTTTAGGTGTCTTAAAATTGGCACGTTTTTTTTAAATAAAATTTTAATATTTGATTTTATATACCAAATATTTCTCATTAGTTGTGAAAACCCTGTTCTTTAGATAAAAAATTATAAATTATAACAATTACTTTTTTTCTTAAATTTTCACATTCAACAATTGGAAACTCTTTTAAAAGTACGAGTTTTTTTCCTAAAAATTTCAACATTTGAACAAGTGCTTTGTAAATCGTTAAATGTGCGTCTTAAAATAGCTGGTCTCACTATTCAGCATTGAATCAAG
Source organism: Trachelipus rathkii (assembly GCA_015478945.1). NCBI lineage: Eukaryota > Metazoa > Arthropoda > Malacostraca > Isopoda > Trachelipodidae > Trachelipus > Trachelipus rathkii. The sequence goes on along the minus strand of JABUQX010095964.1, from coordinate 32,421 downwards.
ATATGTGGTTCATGTGCCCTGCAAATTTTCAACCAAAAAAGCAGAAAAGAGAGATTCTATAAAACACTGTCTTATAATTAAAAAATATATAACTTCTAAAATTACTCTTTTTCTTAAATTTTTCCACCATTAAGAAATTACTAGAACGTCTTAAAAAGTACGATTCTTTTCCTAAATATTCAACATTTGAACATTATTTGTTAAATCTTAAATTGCGTTTTTAACAGGTCTATTATTCAGCATCTGAAAAATAAATGTGTACTGTCATTGAAATGCAATTTTAAAAAGCAAGAAAGTGAATTTATTAATACGTTTTTAGGCTGGGGCTTAAATTGACGTTGTTTAATGGAAATTTCAATTTTGTTTTTATCTTACCCAACATTCTTCATATAAGTTGGAAACCTGTGGGTGTGTAGATAAAAAAATTTTAACTTCCTAGAAATTTACGCTGTTTTCTAAATTTATACACCGTTAATGCAATTATGAACTCCCATAAAAAGTACGCATTTTTCCTAAAATCTTCACATTTGAAATACTATTTAGGTTAAATCTTAAATTGACAGTTTTTTAAGAGTTAATTTGCCAGCATTTCCGAGCAAAAAGCATAATTGTGTATTACATCTGGCAACATGCCATTTCAAAAAGCTGAAAAAGGTGATTTCATCAATAGTACTTTAGGATGTCTTAAGATTTCGACGTTTTTTAATGAAAATTTCAACAGTATTTGTTTTTTATACCAATATTTTTAGTTGTCGAAAACAACCGTTTTATAAAAAAATCTTTACTTCTTAAAATTACGCTTCTTTGCTTCAAATTTTATCACATTACCAAATTTAGAACTCTTCAAGTACGATTTTTCCTCAAATTTCCAACATTTGAAATTACTTGTTGAATCTTAAAATTGAAGTTATAACGGATATTTTCAGCCAATTTGAAAAAAATTGTTTCATTGAATGCAATTTCAAAAGCTTGAAAGTGATTACTTAATAGTTTTTTACGGTGTCCTTAAATCTGACACGTTTTGTAATGAGAATTTCAATATTGTTAGATTTAAAGACCAAATAATTTCATTAGTTGTGAAAAACATGTTTTAATTAAAAAATTTTACTTCTAAAATTACTCTTGGAATAGTAGGAATTGCTTAAATTTTCAATTACAAAGTTCTAGAATTCTTAAACTAGTAGATTTTCCTAAATCTTCAAACATTTGAAATCCTATTTGGTAATTCTTAAAAATTGAGTTTTAAACGGTATTTTCAGCATTTTGAAAAATAATGTGTTTCATTAGAAATGCAATTTCAAAAGCAAGAAAGCGAATTTATTAATAGCTTAGGTGTCTTAAATTGACGGTTTTTTAATGAAATTTCATATTTGTTTTTAATATATACCAAATATTTCATTTAGTTGTGAAAACCTGTTTTAATAAAAAATTTTAACTTCTAAAATTACGCTTTTTCTTCAACTTTCACATTACAAATTTAGAACTCTTAAAAGCATTACGCGTATTTTCCCTAAATTTTCAACCTTTGCCATTATTTTGCCTAAAATCGTAAAAATTAAGTTTTACGGTATTTTCAGCCATATTGAAAAAAATGTGCTATTTTTTAATTGTTTTAGGTGTCTTAAATTGACGTTTTTTAATGAAATTTCAATTCTGTTTTTATATACCAAATATTTCATTAGTTGTGAAAACCTGTTTTTAAAAAAAAATAATAGTATAAACTTCTAAAATTACGCTTTTTCTTAAATTTCACATACAAATTTAGAAACTCTTAAAAGTACGATTTTCCTAAATTTTAACATTTGAAATTATTGGGTAAATCTTAAATTGAGTTTTTAAGGCTATTTTCAGCATTTGAAAATAAGAGCTAATTTATTAATTGTTTTAGTGTCTTAAATTGACGTTTTTTAATGAAATTTTCAATATTTGTTTTTATATACCAAATATTTCATTAGTGTGAGTAAAAACCTGTTTTAATGAAAAAAATTTTTAATATATAAAATTCACTTCTTTATTGCGACTCTGCAATTTTCACATTACAAATTTTAGAACTCTCTAAACACGTACGGTTTGTCTCCTAGAATTTCAACATTTGTGAGAAATTTATCTTGGTAAATCTTAAAATTGAAGTTTTTACCTGGTATTTTCAGCATGGTTGAAAAAAATTGTCTCATGAAATGCAATCAAAAAGCTGCAAAAGTGAATTTATTTAATGTTTTTAGGTTCTTAAATCTATTTTTGTAATGATTTAATATTTGTGTGGTGTTATGTAGCACAATATTCATAGTTGTGAAAACATCTGTTTAATAAAAATTTTATAACTTCTTAGATAGTCATAATCACATTGATGATTTTAGAACTGCTTTTTTGAATAATTACGTTCTTTCCATTAAATTTCAAACTTTGAATTATTTGTGAATTCCTAAAACAATTGAGTTTTAACGGTATTTTCAGCATTTTTTAAAAATAATGGTAGTTTCATTGGAAATGCCATTTCAAAAAGTGCTGAAATTGAATTTATTTAATAGTTTTAGGTGTCATAAATTGAGTTTTTTAATGAAATTATCATAATTTGTTTTTATTACAGCAACACAGTCAACCTACTTTTGTAATAAAAATCTTTAACTCTCAAAATTACGTTTTTTTGCTTAATTTTCACATTACAAATTAGAATCTTAAAAGTACGATATTTCCTAAATTTTAACAGATATTTGAAATTATTTAGTAATTCTTAAATTGAGTTTTTTACGGTATTTTCACGCATTTTGAAAAATAATGTGTTTCATTTAGACGATTTTCAAATTTAAAAAAAGGGCAGTTATAATAGTTTACGGTCACTTCAATTGTCATTTTTTTTAAATGAAAATTTAATATTTGTTTTTATATACCAGAAATTATTTCGACTAGTGGGTGAAAACCTGTTTTTTAAGTTAATAATTGAATGTGTTTTTAACTTGTAATAATGAGCTTTTTTTTTAAATTTTGACATTCCAATTTGGAACTCCTTAAAAGTACGATTTTTTTGGTAGACATTTTCATTTTGGAAAGATCATCTTTCTAAGAGTCTTGTAAGATCGCTCATTTAGACGATTTTCAGTCATTTGAAAAAATAAGTGGTCTTGTGAAAGCAATTTCAATAGTCTAGAAAAGCGGAATTTGTGTTGTGTGTTAGGGTGGTAGTTTGTGTCTTAAATTGACGTTTAATGAAATCATAGAGTTATATACCAATATGTTTGAGGGTTGTTTTCTTGCGTGTGTTTATAAAAAAATTTAATCTCATATAATTAAGCTATTAGCTTAAATTGTATATTACAAATTATTTAGAACTTCTAAAGTCCGATTTTTCAAAAATTTTCAAATTTAAATTAACTTTGGTAATCTTAAATTGAGTTCGTTTAACGGGTATTTTCAGCATTGTGTGGGGAAAAAATAATGTGTTGCATGAAATGCAATTTCAAAAAGCAAGAAAAGCGAATTTAATTATAGTTTTAGGAGCTTAAATGTTTACACTTTTTTAATAAAGTATTATTAGCTCTGCTATTAACATTTTAAAATTTATTAGAAACCATGAAAATAATCTATTTTATACTTCTATTAAAAGCTTATCGGACGTTTGGGCAGGAGAAGATTGATCAAGATTCCATAAGGTTAGAATAAAAAACTATTTTCTGCCAATAGCTAAATTTAATCTAAATTTACCTTCTAGATTGTCATTTTTGATGTCAATCTTATGTTATACTCGAGTCCGCAAGGAAATTCTCTAATTTTGCCCTAAATGTCATTGCAAATGATTAAAATTTTGAAAATTCTGATACATGAGTATTTTGCTTGAAGAATCTTCAAGTTCTTTACAGATCTTTACCCTAAAACTTAAAACGACATTTTAAACTTATTTACTGGAATGTTAAAGCATCAAGCTATATTCTAGCATTTAATTATCTTTTTTCATTGAAACTTAAATTAGGCTCATTTAAATATAATACACTATAGTCTATACATGCATGTTTTCAATCCTTTAATAAAATATCAAAAGTTGAAATAATAATTTTTTATTTTGAAACAAAGCAGCATTGTTTAACCAACTTTCCTTCAAAGGATGTTTGAAAAACTGCAAAAATATCTTTTGACAAGACAAGAAGGCAACAATCCAACTTCTGTGAAATGAATTACAATTATACTTACTACAAACTTTGATAGAGGAACGAGGGAGCACCCATTAAATTGTAAGATACATTTAAAAGTGGTGGAAACTTTACAAAATGGAATTCTGTTTTATTCAGACTATTTTTGAGGAAAAATTAAAATTGCAAAAATAATCTAAAATTCTTGGAAATTAAAATATTAAAAAGAATATACCGTAATCTTAGTTTAAATATTAAAGCTTACCTGAGCAGCTAACATAGCAGCGTAGGGTGAAGATTCATCCCTGTCTGCTTTAACTTTCATTCCACCAGTGACTCTGACAATTGTTTCCCTTCCTGAGAGATCAGTTACATGGACAAAAGTATCATTGTAACTTGCATATATGTGACAAACTCCAAAGACATTTTCACCTTCTCTGACTTGAGGTCCAAGGCTGACTTGAACCTCTTCCTTTTGAGTCTTTCCTTTACGTGGTGCCATAATTTATATTTTCTGAAAAAAAAAAAAAAATTATATATATATATATATATATATATATAATAAATATATATTATATAAAAATATATATATATATATATATATATATATATATATATATATATATATATATATATATATATATATATATATATATATATATATATATATATAAATATATATATATATATATATAATATATATATATATATATATATAAATAATATATATATATATATTCCATACCAATTCAGCCAGGGGGGTTTGCCTTCAGCTCGAGATGTTTTTGAATTTGACATATGTTTAATAAAATTCAGGAAAAATTAAGATAACCATATTTTTTTGTTTTGCCTGAAAATATTTCTAGGCCAAGATACAGGCCACCAAAGATGACATCCCGGGTACCATTTTTCAATTTGATTTTCAACAAAAAATTTAAAGTGCCATATCTCTGGAATGGTTCAGATAATTTGATTTGCAGTTTTTTTATATTTATTTTAAAGATTTATATTTTTTGTTGTAAAAATGATATAGTATATTATCCGGAGGCTAGATTGAAATTCGGCTTCCTGAGACAAATTGAGTGTCTAAATGGTTATTTCTTTTAAATTTTTGTTATTTTAAGCTGTTTTGATTTCCGTGAACTTTCGGAGGCGTTCTAAAAATACTCTTCAAAAATCTTTGTACCCTCCGTGTAGTGGTTATATGGGTCCAAATGAAAGTATTTTCAAGTACATGGACAGAAAGACTTTAGTAAACGAAGGCATAGAAAAAGACTTGATGAGAAGTCTTTTGTGTTAGGGCTTCATCGTTCTGCACTGGCTTTGAGCTCAGTACTTGTGAGGGTTAGCAATACAATGTATCTTCTACCTTTAATATTGTGTTAATCTAGTTTTTCAACAACGTTTTTATGAATTCTTCCGAATTTTTTTGTGGGTTTAATCCCTTTTCTCTAAAGATTTTGTAGTTCCCCTTTAACGTGGCCCCATTTTGATAAGTCACAGAGTCGTCATGGCAGTAGGAAGATTGAGGATGAACTAAGTGAATGAATGTGAAGATAGTTCTCATTATTGACAGCTAAACTAAGCTCAGATGCTGGAGTTATCACCTTAGGCAATTTGGTGGTTCGTGTGTAGGCTTTGTGTCAGAAGAAAGCATAGTGTCATAAATTCAAGCGAATTAAGTGAAAAGAAGTCTCATCGCTGTATTATAATAAAATCAGTTAGAATGGAAGGGAACTACTATCACACACACTGGTTCTGTATCAATTTGGTAAACATGTACTTATCACTGTAATATGTAGATTCCGATTATGAGTTTCAGTACTCTCAAAGGTTATACTGCAGCAGTCATTCTCTAAAAATAGCTACTACGTTTCTCCTTAATTCTTTATAGTGTAGTGTTCTCTTTTTTTTGCTGGCAGCTTTCTGTCTATGACACAGACCCCATTTATTTTCCAGCATAAAATGACTTTAAGTGAATATCAGCTACACCTGACAGGGGACCATAATACGGATCCCACTTTTCCAATCTAGGCTCCGGAATCAGGCATATCAGCTTCGGTCATGTGCTCCGTCACTGAACATTCAGGTTCTATCTTATTCACCCATACCTTCTAGTGCACTCATCAAATTTCATCTCCTACGAGTATTTCCAGGTTTTGGTGGGGCTCGACCCCCTCACCCTTGAACGGGGATGATCAATCAACTCAGAAACCACAGGAACGATCAGGAACATCAAACTCATTATAAACACCCAAAACATGCCGGTCCTGACAACAAAGAAAAACAAAAAGGAGCTAAAGGTGTCAATTTAACCTATTAATCTCAAAAGTGGAAGTTCTCCTTCTTTTCAGGGAATGTAGTACTCAAAAGTACTGAGACCACTGCTCTAAATTATCCCACTCTTGTGGATGCATTTTTTTAAAAATTTTAGTAAAAATGCTTAACTAAAAGTTACACAACATTCAAAAAAAAAAAAAATATAAAAATAATAAAAAATAAAAAAAAATAGAAAAAAAAAAATAAAAAATAGTATTTTTAAACAGAAAAATATTATCTTTAAAATAAAAAAAAAAAACTCTAATAAAATGATTAGTTCTAATGTTTTCACTGAACTTTTAAATTTGGGTCAAATATCAAAATTGAAAAATGGTACCAGGGACCCATTCTGGTGGCCTAATCTTGGCTCAGAAATGTTTTTGGGCAAAAAAAAAAAAATCGGGTATTGGAAACATTCCTTTCCCGGAATTTTTTTTAACATTTTTCATCTAGAAATCGAAACTATCTGAGACTATGAAGGTACATTTTTTCTTTGCCCTGCCCTGATGGAACATGGGACCTATTCCATATAATATTATAATTATTATATATATATATATCTATAATTATCTAATATAACTATAATATATATATATATATATATCTATATATTAATATATATATTAATATTATATATACTATAACCTAATATATATATATATATATACTATATATATAATATATATTATATATATATATATATATGGGATGGGTAGTCGAAAAAAAGAAATCAACTCCGTTATTAAAAACAAGAGAGAGAGTCGATATTTTAAACAATTCCGACTCGGGACAGAAAATTTCACACACACATTTTGTATGATTATTATAGATCACTCTCTGTTGAAATTCGTTAACTCGGCTAATACCACAAAGTTACATTTTATTTTATAACCAGTTTTATTTTGCGAATTTTAAAACATTTTCCTAGGCAATTAAGGATTATAAAATTTCCATCACTGAATGCCATGCTGGTATAAAATAAATAAATTAAAAAAGTGGCTCAACCACATATATTAAAGATATTACTCCACTATGCCAACAACCATCCGCGCCAATATCAGTGTTGCAACTGATTTTGTAATTCATCAAAATAAAAAATTTCAACATAGCTGCAATCATTTTGTCGAAACAAGAATGATGCGTTCCACGAATTTTTTATTCTCGAGTTTTTAAAGATATCATTGTACAACTTTTTATTGTAATTTTAAATATATCTAAATACTTTGAAAAGTAGTTAAATACTGTATTTAAATACTAAATACAATTTTAGATAATTAAAGTATTTAAATACTGCCCAAGAGGATAATATTATAAATATATATATATATATATATATATATATTATAATATATATAAATATATATATATATATATATTGATTATAATTATAATATATATATATATAATATAATATATATATATATATATTATATATATAATAATATACCATAGCACCGTACCTAAAAATTTGTTCCGATACCTATACAATACTCAATTTTTTCAGTACTGATACTAAATTTTTGCATACTGATACCGATACTTTTTACCCCATAAATATGTCTATGATAGATATTATATATATATATTATAGTTAATATAGTATATATAGTAATATTTTATATACTTATATATATAATATTTATATTATACTAATATATATATAATATATATATAAGATATATATAATATATATAAATATTATATATATTATATATATTAGATATATTATAATATTATATCTATATACTATTATATATATATTCAGGTAGGTGTACGGAACTGAAATTGTCAGTTCGGGCGGACCAGAACCGGAATCACAAAAAAATCCGGCCGGAACCGGAATTCCTGTCCGTGGTTAACTATAAAAAATTTAAAAAAAGATATTTTTATATAACTTTCAACATAAAATCTTACGTTTATAGTACAACGCCACTTCAGAACATATGAAAATCTACATCAAGATTATCTGGAAGTCCCAAATATTTAATAGTAAAAGGTTAGAGTCTTGTATTTTCTAGAACAGGAGAAACCACAAAAGAGCAATAGATCCAGCTGTTGAGAATAGTGAGTTTTGAGGAGTTTCTCCCAAAAAAAGATTTGGCATATCCCCAATATCACAGGAACAAATAATGAATTTATCGCAATGAGTAACCAGCCATTCATCGATCACTGAGAGCTGGATTATAGAACTTATTGTCCCATTCTCACCAAAATATCTTTATATTCCTGTTGAAAATATTTTGTAAGAGAAGGTGTTTACAACATTCATACGAAATTATGCAGCATGTATGGCGAGAAGTTCTCTAAGGCTGATCAGATATCATTTACTAAAATATATAGATGAGGCTAAATAATCAAACAAGTCTTATTTCTTTTAACTGCACTTCTGTACTTACCAGCGAGTTTAAAAAAAAATGTACTTGTACTCCATTGGAAGTATTTCCTAAGTTCTCATTCTGGAATTAAATTCACTGAGTTTTGAAATTATGATAATAATTGGAAAATTCCTCTAACAAAATCATTTCATCCTCGAGATGCAGCATTATAACATTGAGCTGGAACTAATTTGTCCGTTACACAAGTTTTCTTGTTATCATAAACCACTTAAATTTGTTATTAAATGCTCCTTAATTTCCTCAAATAACAGTGTGTGATTAATAAAGAAATTGTAGGAATATTTGTACACATTCATCATTCCGGTTTTTAAGCTGTAATTGAACTTAAAAGAATACAAAGAGACTTGGATCAACATCTGGCGAGCCACTTATGCCAATTCAAGGATGTTAATAGCAAGGTGGGAATAGACAATATTTATTCTAAAATGAATGAATGTTTGAAAAGACCTAGCAAGTTCTATCATTATAGAACGAGTCAATCATTTATAGCTTTGACTGCTAATATAATTGGCAAATACTTGGAAAAAATCTAAGAGTTTGCAACATTCTCATGGTTACGAGAAACATAAAGCAAAAAATCAATATATCATCAATTATTTCTACATTATTTGAGCTCTTCTAGCAATCTCTCAAACTCTAGATGACACAGAGTTCAGACTTTAAAGAGACCTGAAGAAGGCATTAGAGTTTTAATATTTATGAATAAAAAAGTATCTTGTATTTTCTATAGACATTATGGAAAACAAAAATGAATTGTTTTTCTATTACTGTTGTTTGTTCAATTTACAAATGACTTTTAGTAGTAAATGATGCTGAAGAAATATCAAATAATTGAAAAGGTTAGAAGTGATAGTAGTAGCAAGTACAGAGAAGTTCAGGCGATGAGTCATCCATTCCTTTTTTCAGACACGAGCATTATCTACAATGAACTTAATTTGCCCAAGTACCAAAATCAATTCAGGAGGGATTATTGAAAAGAACATTACTGCCAAAGTTACTTAGTTTTATAGTATGAAGAAGTGAAATGACAACGAGTCAGTTAGTGTAAAGAGGAAAAAAAAGAAAAAATCTAGTGCTCTTCAAAAAGGAAATTCTTAAGAAATGAAAAAAAAATTTTTTTACCACAGAATCAATTTCTAATTCTGAGCGAAAGAAGGATATTACTTAAATGGGGGAAAGACCAAAAGCTAAAATTTCAAACCATAGCAGTACTAAAGCCCAACAAATTATCTTCTTTCAAGTCTGCGCTAAAAAGTCAGGAAAATTAACTACACAAACCCCAGAAAATATGATTTGAGGAAAACGTAAAAAAAATTGACCAATTCCTAGAGCTAACAGTTTTTCGTTGGCATCATTCCGCTGTATGGGATGCTACACGAAGGCTACTTATTATTTTTTGTTAAAAAGTAAAGCAGTAGTAAAATAAATCCTTCCATTCAATTCACGTTAGAAAATGATAGTATCCGGTTTCCAGCCGGAATTTTCAAAAAAATGTTCAAATTTCTGCCGAATTACGGTACACCTCGTATTATAGATATATTATAGGTATATATTTATATATAATATATTATAATATATAGATAATATATATATATTATAGTAGATATTATATATATATAATAAATATATATAATATATGATATATTTATACTATATATATAATTATATATAATATATATAAAAAAAGATACTATATATACTGGTTGGGTGTGCTTGGTGATATTTCAAAACAAAAGAAACTTGACCATCAAGTATGTAAGTTTATGTCATATTATCTAAATATCAAAAAAATATGTTGACATTCCTAATCATAGGAATTGTACAGAATATTGATTTCATTGAACAAATTATAAAAGCATAATAAAAAACCGAGAATCAGTAATTTCCCCCAATGCTTGGGGGGGGAAAATGATAATTTGTAGAGTAAGAATATGATAATTAAATTTTGTTTATAAAAAATATATTAAAATTGATTTATATATATAATATACTAATTATATATATTATTATATATATATTACTATAGTATTATAATTATATATATATATTAATTAATATATATTAATATATATATATATATAATATATATATATATATATATATATATATTATATATTATATATATATATATAATCATATATATATTATATATATTATTATATATATATATAAATATTATATATCATCATCACTATTCCAGATTGGTGGTGAGGTATGATGCTAGCATACATGAACTAAGTAGTTGAAGAACATTACACAAATTGAGAACTTCATCGCAATTAGAAAAAATCACCCTGTGGTTCACTCGAATCCGACTGGACCCTCACGTTTGGCATCTTGCCAATGTTTAGGGTTCATTCCCTGTTAGTCCACAACCTTAGCTCCACCAAAACCCGCTATTCACTCTTTTTATGCACCTTTCTTCTCGCCCTCTGCCAAAAACTCACTCATTATCCTTCCTTCGGCATTCCATTTACTCGCCTCCATCCACTTTTTCTTCTTTCTCCCAGCAGGTCGATTCCCAAACACACTCACCAAACAACATCCACTTAACCAACCCAACTATCACTATTCCATGACAAATAATATTCTTATATTAAAACTTATTTTCTCATTACTTTATATTCTTGCGTCCACTTATACCTTACTAATGCATTCATTCCTCATTTTATGAATTTTTCTCACACCTAACACACTCTAAGATTGTCTAACTTGATACACATTTACCAAACGATAAAAAGTTTACTTGTGGATATAGTTTCATATAATATTAACACAGGTAACAAACATACCATCATGTCAAAGCCCTAACCACACTCAAGACTTCCAACAAGGATTTAATTGAACCAGCCACCTTCCTACCATTCACAACTTTCCTATTCAACAAATATCCCAAATATTTAAAACTCAAGCACTTGTACTAGTTGCTCACCCAATCTATAACTACATCACCTCCAATTTAACTTCAACTCACGCCAATTAATCACTTCTAATCCCTTATAACAAGTTTTTACTCTCATACACCTACTCTATTGGAAGATCCTCAGTTACACACCCTTCTACAAACCTTTGAAGACTCTCTCTCAGATTCATAACACAAAACCAAATCATCCACATATGATAAGTAGGGCACCCTCCACTCTTTAAGACATTAAGAATATAGAGAGACTTTGAAAATCTGCATAACATTATTAGTAATGAAGAGGTGACAGTGAATGTGTGTGGGTTTGATGGTGCAAGAAGAAATGGGTATTATGGTGATGAGATCATTAGTTAGGACAAGGTAATAGGCACAAGTAAGAGACTTAAAGAATGGTAAATCTGTAGGTATAAATGAAATTACTGGTGAAATGATCAAGTTCCGATTTTTATTATGAATTATGCATAGAACGCGCTCTCCAAAGCATTTATGGAAGGTATAGTCGAGGGATTGGAGGAGAACAGTAATAGTACCCTTATATAAATAAGAGTAAGGAGGATAAGGGTTAACTGTAGAAACTGTAGTAGAGGAATTAGTTTACTGAGTGTTGTAGAGAAGACATATGCTAGTATTTTAGTCAAAAGAGTGGGTCGAGGGGCTGATTGGTGAAGAACAAGGTGTGTTTAGTAGTAGTAGAGGATGTGTGGATCAAATCTTTACATTGACACAAATGATCGAGAAAATGAGAAATAAGAGAATAAATTTTATTTAGTTTTTTTGGATTTACCAATAGGCGTATATATATGATTAATAGGGAAGCTCTATCGGCACAAGGGTGTCATATTGTATAGGGTGTGTGCTTAGCTTCTGAATGAAATATCCTATAAAGTAATTGTAAGTACGATAGTGAAGCGTGTGTAAGAATAAATGGAGTTGAAAGTGATTTTAATATCAATAGTGGAGTGAGGCAGGGATGTGCTGTGTCTTCTTGGTTATTCAATCTGTATATGGATGGGGTTTATGAAAGAATTAGAGGTGGGGGGGGCAGGGGATAGTGTTAGAATGATTTAGAATGGAAGAGTGGAGGGTACCCTACCTATTATATAAGGATGATTTGGTTTTGTTTGGCGAATGAGAGTTTGAGAGGATTGGTAAAGAGATTTGGTAGGGTGTTTGAGATGTTTGAAGGTAAATGTAGATAAAGAGTAAGGTAAAGGTTGAATAGTGAGGACAGACCTCAGTATGAACTGGGCGAAGGTGAAAACCGACAAACACTATCGAGTTTAATATTTAGGATAGTCTATTGGATGAAAGGGAACACGGATGATGCAGAGTATGGTAGGAAAGTTGTGAATGGTAATAAGGTGGTTGGTGCAATTAAATCCTTAGTGGATGAGAAGGGACTAAGTCTTGAGTGTGCATTTTTCAAGGATGGAGAGGGACCTATCACTGAAGTTTAAAATATCAGGGTTTTGATCAAAATTAGAAATCAATCCTAAGTTACCCAACTTGGCTAAATGGTGGGCATTAACTAATTTTATAGGTATAGGATACCATATTAGAATCAATCAAGACAAGACCAACCAAGAAACTAGATTTATAGGATACCGTACCATATTAGAATCAGTCAAGACAAGACCAACCAAGAAACTCGATTTGGTAAAAAATTAATTAGGCGAGAGGCTTCATTATTTGATTTAAGGGATGACTGTTTAAATTGTAATTCATTGAGCAGTAATTTGCCTGTCCACCAAGACTTATAGAACTGGCTATTGTGTAAAGATTGGAGATATTTAAACTTCATAAAAGTCAGGACAATTATAGGATTCACATATAATCAGAAACCATACCCAGTTTAAATTTAAAAATTTGTTCAAAATGTCAATCTTGTCAAATATTTTAAGCCTTTTGTCATATCTGTTATCTGTTACATAGATAAAATAGGTTTGTTCCTGTTACCAGTGATTAATTTTTTTTTTTTTAAATTATGTGTTTCAATTTATGTCATGTTAGGCTCAAAACCATAAATAAAAATATTCTCATCTTTAGTGCTATACCTGGTCATATATATATATATATATATATATATATATTTTAATAGTATATATATATATATATTTAATATATAGAAAAAAATATATTTACATACATATATAAATACGTATCATTAGATAGGAGAGCTTAGTATTTATCATTCATATTTTTTTTTATCTTGAAAAAAATTCTAAGTTCAAAAAACTTTCTTAAGTTCAGGAAAAGTTAACGTTAGTTAATTTTTAATGAAAATTCTTATGGTAAGCCTTCTGGAATTATGCCTCAGAAGCTTGCCACTAAAGAATTTTTCTAAAAACTTAACTTTAACTTTTCTGAACTTAGAAATTTTTTTTGAACTTAGAAAATTTTTTCAGAAATATGAACTGATTCAAATATAGAACAATACCATATATATAGTATATATAATTATAGTATATAATATATTATATATATATATATAATATATATATATATAATATAGTATATATATAATATAATTATTATATATATATATATTTTTATTTATGTGTTAATATATATATATATATATATTATATATTATATATATATATATATATATATATAATTATAGTGCAGTAGAACCAAAGCATCACTAATTTTTATAAAAATCCCAGAATACTCAAAAATAATGAAAACAAAAAAAATTTAAGTGATTGGTGGCTTTAGAAAAAAATAATAACCTTTCAACGTTGTTAAAACTCCCATACACTTTTCATTGTTGATCCACCCAGGTTAGGTCTCATTTTATACCCTCTAGTTTAGCTTATTATGTTTTGTTAAAGTATACACAGTTTAAATCTGTAAATACTTAAAACATCATATCATAACCTAAACTGAGAATGATTGTAAAATGAACTTGAGGCTGTTAATTTTTTTATAAGAATAGCCGTATGAGAAAATTTTAAACTTTGAGGCTGTAACTTTTTTTTTCCAAAGACGTAAATCATTTTCAGTTTTTTTATTCATTTTTTTTTTAAGAGTATCCTGTGATTTTTATAAAAATTGGTGATGCCACAGCTCTGCACTACTATATATATATATATTATATATATATATATATAATATTTTATATTATATATATATTATATTATAATTATATAGTATATATAATATATATAATTATATATAATATATATATATATATATATATATAGATATATATATAGTAGTATATATGCGCAACAGCAGAGACTACAAGTAGTACTGATAGATGGGAGGAGGTTGCTGCAACGGGGGGATCTGAGGATAGAATATGAGAAAGAATGAAGTGACGATTGGTGAGTTGGGTAATATGGTGGTTAAATGCAATGGAAAGGATAAAGATCGAGGAACTGTTTAAAGTATTGGAAATTACAGTAAAACAGCAGTGGAATGATGGAGGTGAAATAGAGGAAAGAATAGTGAATACTCTAAGAGTTTGGTCTGTTGATATCCCTGCTGAAAAAGGACGTGACGAGACAGGCTTAAAAGCTGATTTATACTCGCAATTCTGAGAACCAGTACTTTTGTTTGGGTCGAGTCATGGCACACTACAAACTAGAACAGGAGTAAAGATGTGGCAGCGGAGTTGAGGGTTGAGGTTGAAGTTGGGGTAACCAGAAGAGACAAGAATGAATACTGAATTAAGAGAGGAGTTGGGTCGAGCGTGAGATCTGATAGAACAACAACTGAGATGTATGGACACATCAGATAGGATGATAAAGAGAATACCGGCTAGATTTTATGCATGTAGCCTGCAGTAGAAGACTGCCAGGATGACAAGGAAAGATGGAGGGATGAGTGCGCAGCGTGGCGAAGAGCGGGTTGGACGCTGATTAGGTGGCGAATATTGACGTCCAAAGAGAGGGTCCAGTGGGAAGATCGCCACAACGACAGGATGACCCACAGAGCGGCTGAGTGGTGAGAAAAATATATATATATATATATTTTGTTTTTTTTTGTTTTACTGTATCTTACATAAAAAAAAAGTTCTTGCAAATGTGTAAAAAATTTCTAATTAAGTAAATACATCGTTATAAAAATAGAATCTTTATAATCATGAAAAAAAAAAAAAAAAAAAAGAATAATGATATTATGTAAGGACAATCCTGAAACAAATTTCGAAAAGTTTCTTTCATCCCTACACTAATGAATGAAACAATTATGATTTTTATAATATTTTTTATACTTTTATTGAAAATATAACTTAAAATGTATCAATCTATAATAAGAACTGCAAAATTTATTATATTTTTTGTACATTAAAATGTTTATAGTTTAATATTTGCTTTTGTGTTGATAAGGTTATAATCACCCAATTATGGGAAAAATTTACTTACAAACAAATATATAAACCACTTTACAGACTTGAAATTTATTCATTTTAATGTTTTGGAGTGTATCGGAAAAAAAGTTGTGAAAATTTGAGCAAGGGACCTTAATGTAAACATTTACCAGTCATTGTTTTCAAATCTCACTTGACACCACCTCCATATTTTTAAAACCACTCTACTAAACTAGAATTATGCTGTACTGCACCACACCTGCTGCATTGGTCAACCCTACTGGCAACCATGCTTGCCCAGAGGTGATGCTCTGAAGACTATACTAGGTACAAGATGGAGTAAAAGGAAAACTTTAACTCCACTCTTATTTGATTTCAGTAATTAGTCATTTTTTTTTAAGTAGGCCTATTCAATTTAATGCATTTGCAGTTCTGTGGAAATTGGCTACCAGCCCCTAGCACTAGAAAATTACCGACAGTTTTGGCGCTGTTTTACCCGACTATTGCGCCTACATCAACTGCACTTTTAGATATATCGATATCTATAACTCGTTCACAAGGATACAAAAACAATGATCAAGATTATACTTAGTACGATAATTTGTTAATAATTTTCCAATTAATCTTAATTTTTTTGAGCTACTTCTAATACAACTCTAACCTACTTAGGCCCATACACAGTGTCCAATCTTAACATGCTCAAATCAAAACTAAAACAAAAAGTTAGGTCTAACCAACGTAACACGAGGAAGATTATATTAAAGTTAAACTCAAAATCCTTAATATTAAAATTATTTATCAGATTCAATTAAAAGAAAACGCATTTTATTATGATAAAGTAAAAATATTACGATATATAACATAAATAATTCCACATACCTGAAGGTTCTGAATAATAGAGCCCTACATCAACATCAACATATAATAAAACAAGAACATTGGAACTATCTGAAAAAGAGTTTGGAGGATTTTTTCAGATGTATAAACTCTTCAAAAAAAAAAAAAAATTAATAATAATAATAAAAATTAGTTGAATTTTATTGATACAGAATATAAAATAATTACCAAAATATTACTTAAACATTAAAATTAAAATCAAAATATTTTAAAAATATTACAAAAAATAAAAAGCACCTCAATATCTTCGTTCTTTAAATTATATATTTAAACTGACGTCAAAAAACAAAAAACACACGTATTTTAAAATGATAATATATATATATATATATATATATATATATATATATATATATATATATATATATATATATATATATAATATATAAACATATTTTATATAATATATATTTATATATTATTATAATATATACATTTTATATAATATATATATATATATATATATATATCTATATACAAATATTATGTTTATATTTATTAATATATTTTTAAAATATATATTTGTATATCCCAAATATAAAATATATAATATAGTTATATATTATATATATATATTATATATATATATATAGATATATTATATATATATATATTATAAAATATAATATATATATATATATATATATATATTATATATATATTAATATATATATATTATAGTATATATATATATATTATATATTATATATATATATATATATATAGTATATTATATATATATTAATATATTATATATTTATAAGGCCTTAGCCAGGGGTTGAAGGGGTGTGAACCCCTCACCGAAATTATTTAAACTATAAAAGAAAACTTATGACAAGAGTTTTTTATTTTTAATTTATAAGAATAATAATAAAAAATAATAACACACTACTGTGATAATAATTAAAGCAATTAAAGAGTATATTCAAATAAAAATTAGGAAACATTTATTATTCTTGAAAATTTCTTTGGCTCATTAGTTGCTGAAAGCTCAAAAGGAGGATCTCTAGCAGAGGCAATACTACGAACGTTGAAATAAGTAGTGACAGTCATTGTACAACGATATGATGGTGAGAATCGATGATGAAAAGATTTAGAGGTGTTCAAGTTGTTGATAATATCCAGCGGAAATGCGTATGTTTGTTCATTGGTGTACACATTCACGTGGAATACAACACACTGGAAATTCTATTGGCAAAGTGAGAACAACTGGACCCTATTTTATTTAGCCAAAGTGAACACGATTGCATAAAGCAAGGTATGTGGAAAGTTACGATGGATTGTTAAGAGTTAGAAAAGTTTTTAAAGCAGGTTGAAATTTTAGAGGAGATTGAGATAATCAAGATATTGAACCTTCTTCATAAACCTCAAATCATTTGAAATCTGTAATCACGAGCGAGAAGGTCATAAGTTTATTTATGATTTCAACTTAATTCTCCGACACTCGTCAGTTATGTACTACATTACAGTCTCCATCATTAATGACAGTAACTGCTCTTAATCATATTAAAAATATGATTCATGTTTTGAAAGATTTTTCCACAAAATATTGCTGAAAAATTTTCAATCATTTTGGAAGTTGCAACAGCAGAACTTCTCCTTCCATTGATGAAGAAAAGAGAATATATCTTGTCAAAGTCAATGTAAAATGAAAGACATAAAACAATTGCAGTTCCCTTTCTCAATGAATTTTCATATCAGTTAGAGAGGAAGTTTGTGAGTCATAGATTCATACTTATCAATTCTATCGATATCTATTAAAAATTTTACGAATTAGGTAAATAAAGTTGATCTACACAGGTACAATGGATTGCTGGTGAAACTTTACATTAGGCTCGCCAGATTTCTTGAAAAATACGACTTGTATCAGAAAACAAATAACATATTTGGAATGGACGTAAAAATACGGTAATGACAAACGTTATTTTTTATGATATTAAATATTAAATAAAAAAATATAAATTATATTATATTTGAAGAAAGTGTACGACATGTTGATTTTTATTCCTGTGGCAACAAAATCTAGCCAATCAGAAGACAGATTAATTTATTTATCTGGGTATGCAAAATTTAAGGGAATGAAAAAATTATTTTTTTAATTTATTAACGTAAATGCATAGCACACGAGGGTAATCTACGGGGGCTCCGCCCCCGTACCCCCGACCCTTGAGTGCTGGTGAAATAATTTTTTAAAATATAAATACAGTATTTTTTAATGTAATAAATACAAAAATAACAAAAATCATGATTTTTAAAGTTAATCTTAAAATCTTGAACTGATAGAAAGAAAACGTATACTTTTATGGGTAAGTTGTTTAAATTAAATGTAAGGTGATATCCTAGGTATTGTATTTATTTATTAATTTTTTTTTTAATTTTTTTTTTATTCAACATTCCCATACTAATTTTCATACGCTCCTTCCAAATACATTATTGGTTTTCATGTACATATCGCAGTTTTCGAGATATGTGGCGAGCCTATTTTATAGTTTGGCCTGGATTGCTTAGGTTTTTATCATATATCTCACATTACAACGTGCAACCTGCAACCTAGAAAGATATTTCTCTTCTGAAAAACCCAAAACACACTTTCTCAATTCCACAGGGAATGAAAAACTAACAAAAGCACAATATAAACGAGAGAAGTTATGAATCATTTTCCTGATGTTAATAGAGCAGGAATGATAATTGTTCCTATATTTAAAATAACATATATATATATATATATATATATATATATATATATATGTAATATATATATATATATATATATATATATATATATATATTATATATATAATATATATATATATATATATATATATATATATTAGTATATATAATATATATATATATAATATATAAATATATAATATATATATATATTATATATATATAAAGATATTATATATATATATATATATATATATAGTAATATATATATATATAG
>JABUQX010095964.1:0-10000 GCA_015478945.1 Trachelipus rathkii | reverse complement strand
ATATATATATATATATAGATAGATATATATATACTATATATAGATATATATATATATATATATATATATATATATATAATTATATATATATATATTACATATATATTATATATAATATATTATATTATAATATTATATATATATATATATTATATAATATTATATATATATATATATATATATATATAATATATATATATATATTATATAATATATATATATATAATATAAATATATATATATATATATATATATATATATATATATATATATATAACTAACTCTTCGACCCCAGACTGGGGTTGAGGTGGTCAACCCCCACCAGAAACAGAGTAGTTAAAGGAAACCTCCCACACCCTTAATTGCGAGCCTCTCGCAAGAGAAAAAATTGGGGGTTTCACAACACTGCGACATGTCCTAATGTTGTATTTCGTCCATGTAATGGCTTAGACTTTGGACTAGACTAACAACCATGCCCCTCACAAACCACCCCTATTCACTCATATTAATAAGTACATTTCTTCTGGCCTCTGCCAAACCCTATTCCATTCCTTCAGACCCTCCTTTACACACTTGATCCATTTTTCTTCTGGCCCCCAATCAGTCGATTCCTAGCACTCGCACTACTATAAATCAGCTTTACCAACTGGCTTTCATTCATTTATTCTCCATGTGACTAAACTATCTGAATACACACTCATTTATTCTCTCATTCACACCCTTCTTCACACCACACAACTAACTAGCACATTCATTCCTCATTTTATCAATTCTTCTCACACCTAACATGACCCTAAGATTATCCATCTGAAAAGATTGCACCTTAGATCTATACCTCTTATTCAACACAATAGTTTCATTTCTGTACATTAACACTGGTAACAACATACCCTCATTCAGAACCGTAGCGCACTCAAGACTTAGTCCCTTTCCATTCACCAAGGATTTAATTGCACCAGCCACCTTCCAACCATTCACAATTTTCCTCATACACTCTTCAATTATTCGTTTCTTTTTCATCCAACACATAATCCAAATATTTAAACTCGGATACTTGTTGCAATTGCTCCCCATCCAACATAATTTCACAGTGCAAACTCTAATCACCCATCACCATCACATTACTCTTATCTACATTTACTTTCAAACCCCATCTTTTATACACCCTGACAAACCCCTCTACCAATCCTCTCAACCTTTCTTCAGTTTCGCCACACACACAAGAAAAAGATTTAGGAAAACCAAATCAGCAGCGTGAAAGAAACATTGTACCCTCCACTCTTTTCCATTTTCTATTAGTCTAACACCATCCTCTTCAACCCAAACCGTTTATTCTTTCATCATCTTATCCATATACAAATTAAATAGCCATAGAGGCATAACAATCCCATGCCTCATTCCGCTGTGAATATTAAACTATTCACTCTCCACTCCATTTAATCTTACACATGCTTCGCTGTCGACATAATATTTTTGATTCCATTATGAAGTCTACACCCAACACTATATATTACTAACATCTGTCACAGAGCTTTCCTATTAATCCTGCCACACACCTGTTGCAAGTTCATAAAACCTAAATGCAATTTGTTCATCCTATTTCTCCTTTGTTTCAATGTAAATATTTGATATAATCATCCTCCGCCACTTCTAAATGCATCTCGTTATTCAACAATGAAGCCCTCAGTCACTCGACACAATCTTTCAACCAATATGCCAGCATATATCTTCCTTAGAACCCTCAATAAACTAATTCCACTTTAGTTTCTACAGTTCCCCTTATTTCTCTTAGACTTATATAAGGGTACTATCACTGTTCTTCTCCCATCTTTTGAAACTACACCATTCAGAAACGCTTTGTTGCACAACTTCAATATAAAGTCAATCACAATCTCACTTCCATTCTTGATTATTTTACCAGTAAATTCATCTATACCTGCTGATTAACTTCTTCAACTATCACACTCTACCAATTACCTCATCTCTACTAATAACCTCATCCCCAAAATACTTACTTATTCTTGCACCATGAAACCCACACTCATTTACTATCACCTCTTCATTACTGCCAATTTTGTGCAAATTTTCCAAGTGTTCCCTCCACACTCTCCTCACGCACATTTCATCAGCCACGAAAGTACCATCCCTATTCATTATTTTATAAAGATTCCATTTACTCTCTTTCTTAACCTTTGGTATTTCCTTCCAGAACAGCTTTCTATTCATTTGTAAATCTCCATTCATCCTCCTTCCAAACTGTTCATATATCTTTTTTTTCTCCTACATATGCAGCCTTTAGATTTCCTTTTTCCTTCTCTTATTTAATTCCATAGACTTTTCTTCAAAAAATCATCATTGGCTTTTAACACATTCAACCACGCCCCTTTTTTGCTTTTAGCCACTCGCATAACCTCTTCATTCCACCACTCACTATTGACATTCTTACTTCCTACTTTTGCTCACCCACATACTTCTCTTGCACTACTAGAAACGCTTCCTTCATTTGTTGCCAGATGTGTTCAGTTTCATCTTGCTCATATTCAAATGATTTATTTGCAAGTGTTCTCACATACTTTTCCACACTTACTTCCTTTTTTCTTTCCTCTTTAAAACATTCCCCACTAACTTAATTTTACATGAAACAACATAATGATCTTATATTCCCATCCTCAACCCCTTCACTGATTTAACATCCATCACATTTTTCAATGTCTTCTTCACCAACATAAAATCAATCGCACTTTTCACTTCGATACCATCTCTACCTACACCAATTCTCGTATACTTTTGAATACTCCTGTGCTCGAAGACTGTATTATTTATACAGATACCTTTCTCTCTAACCTCACAGAAATTAATCACCTTCCTACCATTCTCATTTCTTCTGCAACACCAAAGGTACCTGTTATACCATTTATTTTTCAGTCATCTATCCAACCACTTAAGTCACCAAACACAATCAGTCTGAAGCCCCTACTCACTTTGTCCAAAACATCGTTCAGATTATCGCAGAATGTCCCACTCTCATCTACACCACCGCCAGACGTTTTATACAAGGTCACTTACGGAGGTCACGACCAGGTCCGAAGCATGGATAAGCATTCCTAGAGTAGGAATAAGTGGTAGAAGGTCCCCCAACCCAACTATCACTGTCCCTTTAGTCGCCTCCTACGACAAGCAAAACGCACGCCGTGTAAATTCATTATCCCTTCCCCCACACAGGAATATATATATATATATATATATATATATATATATATATATATATATATATAATATATATTATATATATAATATATATATATATATATATATATATATATATATATATATATATATATATATATATATATATATAAATATGTTTTATATATATATATATTAATATATATATATATATATGATATATATATATATAATATATATATATATAACTATATTATATATATATATATATATATATATATATATATAGATATATTATATATATAATATATGATATATATATATAATATATATATTATGGTCAGACTTTTTACATATAGTTACATGCATTTAACTAAAGGTAAACTCCCGGATAAACCGCAAAGATGGAAAGAGTCGGGGTCTCTCGGCCTTACTGGGGGACGACGGGGGGGACTACGTCACCCCTCTGTCCACCGCCGGCTCGAGCCCCGTAAAAAAAAAATAATAATTTTCTACCCTATTCTATGCGCAAACAAGAGGAAGATAAAAAGCCATTTCTAGCAACTGTGGCGGTCCTTGGCGCGGAAATAATACTTTTATAATATAAATATGAAAATCTTATTTTAAGGCTTTTCTATTTTTTTTATTACATTTTCTGAACTAAAATTCTCCACTGATTAAAAAATGTCATTTGTTTTAGTGTAGCAATTGTAGTTTTGTAGATAAATGCATGTACTAAAGTAGTCTTACCTATATATAATTTCGTTAGGTATACAAAAAGAAATATCTATATATATATATATATATATAATATATATATATATATATATATATATATTTATATAATATATATATATATTTATATATTTATATATATTATTCAGGGAGAGCTAGATGCAATTGTAGCAGGTTATTCGAACCGGTAGTTATAATTTTTTCTAAAAAGTGAAGCAGTTAACTGTTATGACAAAGCACAAACCTGTTTGTTGAAATTTTGTCAGCTCGCCACTATATATATAATATATATATATATATCATATATATATGATATATTATATATATATATTATAATATATATAATATATATATATATATATATATATATATGAAGAATGACTGCAGCTAAGGAGGGCTCCGAAGACCTAAGACCCACATCCACAAAGGTTTCAGAGCAAATTTTGAGGTTCGGCTCCAGCTCCGGAGCTCTCCACAAGTCTCAGATCTTCGGAGAGGAGTGCTCCACAAATTCCAGCTCCTCTTCGGCACAACCTTTCAACATTTTTTTCTCCTCATCATCGTCCTTTAAGTAAATAAGATTGTCCTTATTTTAAAACTTGGAACGAGGGAAGTTAAAACTGTACGAATAACATTGCAAATGTGTAAGCAAAACGTACACAAAACTGGCGTGTTACACGAGCGAAATGTGGATAGCACAAACAAATCTAACAAATCTTTCTCTAGTTTTTATTTAACGCTAAACGTAAATATTGTGATACCAATTATTTTTGATAAAGCAATTTATTTTCCTACATTTTCAGGTTCTTAATACTAAAAGTGTGAATTTGTAATCATTTCATTACCAAGAACATTATCTATTTCATTCTTTTTATTACATTCTCAGTATTATAATAACTTACAAAATATAAATGATATTTATACATTAAGATGCCTGTAACAATTTAATTGGAAAAAATTCATAACTGGGGTTGATATGTTTCGTGCAAAGAGTTGTGAAAGTGTACAAGTAAAAGTAAAAGTAAATTGGAAAAACCAATGAAAAGAAAATTATTCCAAAACATACCAGTGAGATGGATATTAGAATGAGAATAGCGGTTAAGTTTGGGTTCAATATACTGGACCGAAAATGAATATTGTGTTTAGAGACAAGTCGCATGAACAATCCTCCATGGAGGCGATATGCGAATAGAAAATTCAGAATAGTAGTAGGGGGTGGATATTGGTAGTGTCCTTGACTGACCTTGACCGAACTTGACATTGACTGACTTTGACAGACCGTGACCTTGACTGACCTTGACTGACCTTGAACTTTTTTGGTCTTGTATTTTTTTGGCCTTGACCTTTTTTTGGCCTTGACCTTTTTGACGTCCCTTCGAAGAAGGGACTAGCTAGACGGATGCGGAGCATCCGTCGTACGTATTGCCCCTTATTTTACGCCCCCTCTTTGGTCTTCCATCCGTGGGTCAATTTTGTCCCACGCTAATTTTTGGCCTTGTAATTTTTTTTTACCAACCCTTTAGGGGCTTAGCAATTTTTGATGTCTTAACCTTTTTTGTCTTTGACCTTTTCTCCAAAGCTTGACAGATACCATGGGTCAATTTTGGCCCACCCTAATTTTTTGGCAACCCTAATTTTCGCAACCCTTCGAAGGGTTGCGCCAAACGGTTGCGTAAGCAACCGTTGTACGTGTCCCACCCTAATTTTTTCGATCAACCCTTTGGTCTTCCAGGTCAATTTGGCCCCGCGTAATTTTTTGGCCTTGATATTTTCGCCTTTGGCCTTTGATATTGCTGAACCTCGATACCCTGGACCTGTTTGGATCTGTCCTAACTTATTTCCATTGCGGTCGACACACACACACCACACACACGCATGTAATAAATGGGCCACAGGTTACAAAGACATTTGCCACACACACACACACATTAACTAACACACATTCACTATGACACTATACACCACATTCCCTATTGGACACTTACATTACCATTAGACACTTACATTTACCAACTTATACACACGTACAACACACTACCAAGCCCTTTGCTTTCCGATGGGTCAATTTTGGCCCACCCTAATTTTGGCCATCCTAATTTTTCGGCCGCCCTAATTTTTCGGCCAACTCTTTGGTCTTCCATGGGGACAATTTTGAGAACCCAAATTTTTCCGTCAACCCTTTTGTATTCCAGGTTACAATTTTGGCCATTGTAACTTTTTTGACCTGTAGCTTTTTTTTGATGGCTTTGATGGTTCCCAACCACCGTAAGGAGTATCTAGTGATGTTCTCATTAGTGATCTATGAGTATTAGTATGAGTATTTTTTCAAGCCTTTTCTAGCCTCCCCTGAGCCTAGAATAGCCCTAATTGGGTGTCTACCCCCTAGGTCTATAAGGTATGAGGAATCGATTGGTTGTATATTACAAGTTTGCTAGGATGCTTCCTACTACGAGTTAGTATTTTTCTAACACTTATAGCACGATAGAATATATATCTAAAAGAGTTACACATTTGAGACAGTGACCCGCAAACGTTTCCGAGTCGCGTCCCCGAGGGTGAGCCCCGTCGCAAACCGCCCGCGTGCGCCCGCAAGGCGCAATATACGCGTAATCCGCCGCCGCGTGCGCCCCAGGTTGCAATATTTCGCGTAACTGCCGCGCGTGCCGTCCGCAGGCGCAAATTTCCGCGCGAACAAAAAAATATCGATATCGAATCGTAAACTATTCAAAGAATTCTTTTCAAATATACTATGAGTCATTCATTTTACTACAATTGTACGAATTTTATTAAAAAGATATACTTACATACCTTAAAGCAGTTAAACTAGGTAAATCAATAGAGGTGTTATTACCTAACACCAAAGATTAGATAGGCTTATTGTTTTTACTGTCTTTACTGCTTAACTGCATATGGCTTTACTGCCTTTAACTCATATAATTTAATTAACATTACATTACCTTAACAGTAATCAGTAAATCAAGTAGAGGTGTGTACCTAACACCAAAGGTGATAGTATTGCTTTTGTTTTACGTTTTACTTGCTTTAACTTCATATGTTTTACTGCTTTACTGGTTTAACTCATATGTTTTCTGCTTTAACTCATATGTTTGTTACTGTTTTACTGCTTAAACTTCATATGTTTACTGCTTTTAACTCAATGTTTTTACTGTTTTTACTGCCTCTAACTCCCCCCCCCCCCCCCCCCTTATGTTACTGCTGTTAATATATTTTTACTGCTTTACTGCTTTAAAACTCATATGTTACTGCTTTAACTTCATATGTTTTACTTTTTTACTGCTTTAACTCATGATTTATTTCTTTTTACTGCTTTAACTCAGTATGTTTTACTGCTTAACTCATATATTTATAACATTTTTGTGTTCTTTTTATATTTTTTATTTTGTTTAATACTTTTTATTTATTATTATTTTTATATATTATTTTTATTATTTTTATTTTTATTTGTTTAAAAAATTGTAAATGTAAGAAAACACACGCAGTGTCTGATTATATAAACATTTATTTTAATAAAATTGTCGAAATTTTATAAAAACATATTTTTACTGCTTTACAGCTTTAATTATTCTCATTATTCATTATTCACTTGGCGAGTATTGATGTGGAGAAATTTACGTTGCGAAGTCCGGCTACATGTCTTGTAGCTGGGGCGACAGGCTGCGGTAAAACGCTTTCTATATAATATTATAAAGGAAATGGAGATTTTTTGAGCATGCCTGTAAAAATAATATGCTGTTATAATGTTTATCGGAAAAATTTAAAGAATATTAAAGATGTGATTCAATTTCATGAAGGCGTATCGATATTAGATCATTGGATAATATACATGGACATAAAATTTAATGTATTAGATGATTTAATGCAAAAATTTGAATTTGGAAATAGCAGAAGTGTTCACAGTTTAATACTCACCATCTAAATATCTCGTTGTTTTTCAACACAGAATATTTTTCATCAAAGCAAGCAGTATGCGAAGTGTTTCTTTTAAACACTCAGTATTTACTGTTGTGGACAGAGAAGAGACATGAGTCAAATTATTGTATTGGCAACCAAATGTTTTCCCTTCAAAGGAAAGAGTTCTTAAAGTATATAAAAGAGGTTACTTCGATCCCACATGGTTATTTGATGTGTGAACTTCACCCCAAAACACGCACAGAGTGTTGCTCCGTACCAAACATTCTTCCCTTGAGATAGATAGAAACTGTATACATACCTGAATAATGAGTGCTCTAATTGCAAGTATTTACCTCTTATAAAAAAAATTTAAAAAGCTGAAACCATCTGAAAAACACGGGAACTAATTAGTGAGGATTAGAAATTCATCCCAGTGTGTATGTGAAGTCTGTTTAAATTTATAAAAGGAAATGTTCCTTTAAACAGCACACCTCAGAAGGTAAAGCTACGTCGTAATAGAAACATCATTAAAAAACTCTCCCTTAACATAAAAAATCTGAAAAATAAAAAGAAGTTACTACAGAGAGGCGGAGGGGTATTCCTACCATTACTCTTTTCCGTTATAGCGCCACTGATAACTAAGTGGTTGTCCCCATGATGAAGAAGGTTGCGGATTCCATATAATGAGTATGAGAAAATTGAAGTATAATAATACAGCATCTGTACAGATCAGTTCCTCAGATTCGGCATTCACAACCTCTTATATGAACAGTTATTACCACGCACTGTGCAAAATTCACAACCCCTATATACGCAGATATTACCTCACAATGCATTGACATTACAACCTCTTTCACATCAACAACAGCAGCTGTACCCCCAGAATCCTTATATTGTGAACGGCTCATTATCTTTTCAGCAGCCTCTACCTCCCAGCTTATGATATGCCAAAGTTGAACAGATAAAACAGTTACGAAAAGAAGTGTACAGGATATTAAATTCAGACATTAACATCCTTGGAGAAACGCATCTTATACCAAGATGCCATACAAACAATTGATAGATCTTAAAGACTTGAATCTACATCCATCACTACGTAACCCGCTACCCGATATGTAGATATACCTAATGAGTAAAACTTAGAAGTGAAAATGAAGATAAATTTAAAAATAATTCCCTAGAGGAGAGCTTACCTATAGAGTGCGTAAATCAGGAATAGCTTTTAATATAATATTTTAAAAGAACAATTATCTTTTGAATGAAGCAGGACAGATCGTAATTGATGAGAAATAGTTAAAGGATCAAATATTGTAGATTTGATAGCTGTATCTCTCACGTAACTGGAAGAAACGCCCTGTAAAAGGCTGGAACAGGATCCAACAAGAACTTCAGACTATTAATTTTCCCAGAAGTTTAATCTTTAAATACACAACGATTAGCAGACTTAGATAATATCCCCGTTGACACCAAGACCTGATTCAAGTCCCTCTGTACTTCTTACGCTTCAGATAAATTAAAACGTAGTTAACCAGAGGGCAGAATAAGGAAAAACTTATAAAAAACCACGGCAAGGCCCGACAGGCCACCTATTTGGATTAAAATGTCAAGTTATGTGATTATTAATATAACCATATATTAATATATAATTAATATATATAATATATATTATATATATATATATATAATATTATATATATATATACTATATAATATATAATATATATATTATATATGTATATATATAATATATATATATATAATTTATTTTAGGGTTATTAAAGATAAAATTAAAATTTTATTTTAGACCTTTTTCTTTAACCCTTTTAACTTTATAGCACATTTTGGTGACATAGTATATATATATATATATATGATATATATATATATATATATATATATATATATATAATATATATATATATATATAATATATATATTATATATATATATATATGGCGATTACATGTGGGTCAGTAGCCAACATGGAGGCGAAGGAGGTAGTTGATAAGTATTACTTGCAATCGGATGGAAACCAAATAGTTTTGGGCTTCAGCTAGCGTTTTGCTTTAAGGTATCCTAATTATTGAGAAAAAAAGAGTTAAAGCATATTGTAGAGGGCGAGGGAGCATTTACCACATAAACCTGTAAGAAAAAAATTTCCTACGCT
>JABUQX010095962.1:15000-43853 GCA_015478945.1 Trachelipus rathkii | reverse complement strand
CATTAAGAAAATTGGAGAAGTTTAAGATTGAAGGGTCGAGTCAATCGGCATACGAGTGGATAGACAAGTTACATGTGCAGGTTGAAAAGATCTCTAAGAAAAAAGTTAGGGAATAATTAACAGTTAGGGAGATTAAGACAAAACCAGCCTGGCGGGAACACCAACTTTTTTGATCAGAAAAAGAAAGAAGATCGCCAATAGAACGTTTCGTGCAAAAAGTCAAAGATGATTTTTGAAAGAAAAGAAAACTAGACATAAAAATACAAGGCAAACATGCGAGAAGGAGGAAAACCCCAGAAGGAGGGAGCTTGAGGAGAGCAAGTGACGCGTGTCAATAACCCGGGTCAACAATCGCGCCTTGGACCCTTTTTCAAGCGCCACCACGCAAGTCTCTCCGTATAGTTTACCTGAGGTCATCGTGAAAACCCAAATCAAATCAGTCATAGATAGAAAAGCTTATATCTGCCAGTCAGACTTCGAGCCTCCGCCGAAAGATCCCGTTCACTGAGCTTCGATCAGCGAAAGAAGTAGAATGAGACTCCAGATGATCAAGAAATGAGAGTTATAAAGCAAGTTTATTTTTGTTAAAAGATCTCAAGACTAGAATTTTACAAAGTCCTGAGAGCCTACTAGGGCGCAATAGTTCAGAAGGAAATCAGAGCCGGATTCCTTTTTTTCCGCGAAAAACAGGTTGGACAATGTGCCGTGCCTTTACCTGAGGTGCGAAACATATTCAGTATTCTCCGGAGACATACGAGGAAGCTATAGAGTCTGAACGAGGGTGGGGTCAAGCTCGAAAGCACACTCCCTAAAAAAATTCGGGGAGGAAATGCCATCCGGGCCACCCGCCCTCCTAACGCTCCATATAACCTTTCGGAACCTCATGCACGCCGATCAAAAAGTACAATTCACAGGCAATGACAGAGAAATAGGTGAGAAAACACCTGAGAGAAGAAGAAGGGCAGGAGCGAGGAGGAGGCGCAGACATCTCGCTCCATTAGGGCTTGAGGTTAGAGAAAGAATAGCGAGTCCGAAGATATTTCCTTTTTCATGTCGGACCATGGAGATAATTTAGCAACCAAGAACCACAGATCGAATAAGATGAGGAAGACAGAATTCATACCGAAGTTGTTAGATGCAAATCGACTCTTTGTTAATGAAGGCCCAAGAAAGACGTTAATGAATCAGTAGAAAGAATCAAGCCGAAGAGAGTTAGCCGCACTTTTCGCTTTAGATTGACAAAAGTCCGCGTTTGGACTCCGGCACGAAGACAGTATCTCTGAAACGACTTCTTTTCTAGCCCTGAAATGAAAATTTAATTCGCCAAGGAGTGATGAAATAACGAAATTTTTCCACCCCCAGATCCGCACAATGTCTCTAGCGCTGACATGACCAGAGAGCCAAGCACGAAACGAAACCATGATTATGAGAGAGCAGAACAAGATCTTTAGTCGAAGAAGGATAATGAACATGACCCATACTGATCAACGATTACAAACTCCCACGCTAATCAGCCAGGAAGCCGAAGCGCCCACCAGAGTCAAAGCGAGGTCATTTTCCCACAATCATATAGCTAGCGTAGAAGCGACCGCTAAGGCCCAATCGGCATCTCGAATCAAACAGTAGTCAAGTTAAAAAACGGCATTTATATTATATATATATTTATAAATATATATATATATATATATATATATCTAATATATTATATATATATATATATATAATAAATATATATATATAATATATATATTAAAATAATTAATATCAATAATTAATTATATATATACCGTATATAATATATATATATATATATATATATATATACTAGTATATATATATATCATATATAGTATATAATAATATATATAGTATGTATATATAACTATTTAATATATAAATATACTATATATATATTAATATATAATATATATATATCATATATATATATTCTGTATATATTAATATATATTACTACTATATATAATATATATATATACTAATAATAAATAGTATATATTATATATTATATAAATATATAATAAATTATAATAGTCTTATGATCACTGGATTTTCACATTATTAAGTTCGTCTATTTTTAAAAGCGCCATCTTCCGCCTCGAATTAATTTTTGAAATCTTTTTATATTTTGCCATGCTGTTAATCCGTCTTTATCCCTGAAAAGAAAGTTTCAAAAAACCACCCATTCGTTTTTGTAGCAATATCTTTCTCATAGCAAACAGGGTGACCAAAAATGTTTGACCAGTAGGTGCGAGGCCAAATATATTCATATTCCTACCTTAACTCAATAGCTGACCTGAATGAAGCTACGGTCGAAGTAACATTGTCCAATGTCAAGTATCTCCTGATTAATCTTATTGGTCGTGTATAATTCTCCCGGTTAGCTTTATCCATAAAGTATTCTCATAATGAGGCAAGTCGAATATGTCTTTCCATCTTGGGATACACTTATTAATGCTTATACATTTGAGTACCGCTTTCTGCGTTTTCTTCTGGGGATAACCAATCTGAATAATTTCACCATGAAAAATCATTAATCCGACAAAGAATCCATCGACTGCGTTAAATAAGATCGCAGAGAATAAATTGTCTCCTGATCGACTACTATTATTTTCTGCGGTCCGTCCAAATTATTACCCGATATTTTATACGTTCTTATTCGAATGTAACTTATTTATAAAGAACTTTAAGCCGGGAGATTAAAGGGAAATAACTCTCTTTCTATTACCGATTTAAAATTTTGTCGTTGAATGGTACTACATTCGAAAACTCTATCACACTAGTTACAGGCGCAGTTACGATCATCTGTAGTGGTTAACTTAAGCATCGCTTATTTGAGGTTTGAGTATCTCGAAAATAGCTCTAAGTCTCTTTAAAAAGTACATTCTTTCCAAGAGTTCATGTGCTCTTCCTCTATAGTGGCTCATTACGGTCTCCAGAGCATCTGCTCCAACAAAACACTCAATATTTTTCGGGCGAAAATCGGTTAACTTTGAACCTTAATATCTCTGATCATTGTATCTTTAAAAATTCTGAAAAGAATTTTCACAACATCGTTGTATAACTACTACCAGTAGATATTCGTTGTTACTTCAATTGTATTTTGCTTTGTTTGTAAGTTTATTCTTGGGTCATTCAAAAAGAATCGCCCTAAAAAAATTTTTTTTTTTAAGGTATTGGTTATGGATAGCTATTATATATATATTATTAAGTTCAAGACAATACACATAGACAAATGAAATTAGATTAAATGTGAGCATCAAGCGAGAAAATGAAAAGCAATGCTTAAAAAAAATTATTGATTTTCTAAGGCTAAATATACATAAAATGTACCATCATATAAAACTACTGTAAATGACAAAACCTCTACACTAAACTTTTTTGAAAAATTCTGATCTATAATATTACTATATATTATATATATCATATATATATATTACTCTATATATATAAATATTATATATTATATATATTGATATATATATATAATATTATATATAATATTAATATATTATATAATATATATATTAAAAAAAATCATATCTCAGGTCCTAACAAAAAAAAAAAAACTGCATTGAAGATGCAAAATAAAAAACTTGTCTGCCTAGTATATACCCGGTTATATATACTATATCTATATAATTATATATTATTATAAGTATATATATTATAATATATACTACTCATATATAATCTATAATATAATATATATATAATATAATATATAATATATATATTAACGTTTTTACTTTGCTCCTGGTATCGTGTGAATTGTTCAGAGAAGAGAGCATTTCTTTCAAGGAAACTTTCTGTTTGAGATGTATATTTATCTGCTCCTGTTCAATGACCACATTTTTTTTATTTCAACCACAGGAATGTTTGCCGTAAAATAATTTTTCATGCGATCCATAACCTCCGGACCGCAATCGTGTGACCAGTTATGAATGTGAAGGTTCTGGTCCCGGTTAAGATGAATAAACAAATATAGTGTAAAAACATCATCGTTCTCCACACTTATTTCTTCTACCTTTCCAAATCCACCATGGTCATCATATAGGCCAACGCTTACGTGTCATTGTATCTCTAGCACTTAATGAAAACACAAATTTGCTGGACACAGTGCTGGTCTTCGTAAACCGTCCAGTTTTGAGTTGTGGATAGCCACCTAATTATTTCTCTGGGAAAAGTGGAAAGAATTTTTGGAAACATTCTCTTGCTTTCCCATTGATTCCTCAAACAATTCAATATCTCGTTTTTAAGGTGCTCTCGATTCAATGTGTTCAAATGAATTTCTTCTTCTTGTTACACGAGAAAATAAGTTGCGTATTTCCTCTTATTTCTTCCTTCTTTGCAGAATGAAATTCACTACCGTATTTTGGCTCGTCAAATTAAGAATTTTGAGTGAATTGTTTCCAGATTTCACAAGGCAGATATTGCTGAACTCGCGGAGGTGGTTCTAATACTACTCCCATCACAGGCATTTTTTCCCGTGCAAGACAGATGCAAAGAAATGCCAGTTCAGCTGTTTAGATGCGAAATCTTTTTAGGTGGATGGCAAATGCTTAACGAAAATAATTTTTTTTTATTCTTTATACTTGAGAATATTTTCTTTTATTCGAAACCAATAGGTGAACTAAGCTTCTTTCAACTTTAGGCAAATTATGTTTAATTATTATTTTCACTACATATGGTTGGAAGACGTGAAAAACTGATGTGTTGTGCTCTAAGTACTTCAGTTACTTAAAGCACAAAGAGTGACTTCTTTCGGCTGACTATGTTCACTCGTCTAAAACTATAGAAAACAAGAGGTGCAAGAGTAGCTTTCAGTCAGTATTAACCAATGATACCTTTGAATTCGTCTTGCACTACGTACTGTAGTTCTCGCAAAATCAGCCAAGATTATGCATTCATTTTTAAGCAAGTTTTTTCTTTCTTTTCTTCCAAGTATTCCGACGCTGCAATTTAGAAATATAATGGTGGCTTTTGAGATTTGCCAAATTTTCAAACATTGAAAATAGTTTGAGTAAGAATATATATATATATACTATAATATTATATTATAATATATTATATAGATATATATATATACTTATAGATATACTACCTATAATATATATATATATATATATATACTATATTTACTAATATATATAAATATAATATGTAGTATAAATATATATATATAGTATATATATATATAATATATCCGTATATATATATATACCTATATAATATGGTACGGTTATATAATTATATATATAGTTATAGTATAAGTTATAATGTAATATATATATATATATACTATATACTAATATAATATAGATCCTATACTATCTCCTCGTATAATATATAGTAATATATTATATATATATATATATATATCGTATAATATATATATAATATTAAGTAATATATATAATACAGATATATATATATATATATATATATATAAATTATATTTTATATATTAATATATTGATGTATTATTATATATATATTCATAATATATACTATATAGTATATATATATATATATATATATATAGTATATATATAATATATATAGTACGATATACGTATATATTATATATATAGTAGTATATATATGTAACTATCTTAAAAAGAAAAGGTATCTAGTACTACTTATATATATATAAATACTATTTATATATATAATAATTATATACTATATATAATTATTATAATATATATATATATATATAATATAATCATATTCGTTGTTTCTTGACCTGACTATATATAGCTATCGTATATATAATACTAATATATAAATATATATATATCATATATATATATATATATTTTATACTATATTATATAATCATATATATATAGAATATATATAATATATATAATATCATATTATTATAATATTATATATCCATCAACGTTTTTAAAAGTATAATTGACGCTAGATTTTGTCATTTACCCAGTAGATTATACATTTTAGTCTACATTCTAGGAAAAGGAAAATGCTGTTAAATTTGTTTTTGACAAAGGCTCTTCATTTTTTCTCCTTTGAGTTATACACACATTTCATCATTGGACTAGTTTGCTTGAAACTATAATAACAATAATAATAACTATCATAACACAACTTAAAAAAATTTTTTTTGGCATTTTTGAATGGCTGTATTTCTTAAAGCAAGCAGAATACGCAAAAGTCAATGATATTGCAGGGTGAAAAGAAACA
This sequence comes from Trachelipus rathkii, assembly GCA_015478945.1. NCBI lineage: Eukaryota > Metazoa > Arthropoda > Malacostraca > Isopoda > Trachelipodidae > Trachelipus > Trachelipus rathkii. Next base: position 37,622 of record JABUQX010095962.1, on the reverse strand, counting down.
TCTATGTAGTAGCTATAATGCTGCTAAAATTTACACGGATTTTTAGCACTACCCAAATCAGAGAGTTATTAAGGCTCAAACATTGATCCGATTTTCCGAAAAATGGATTTTTGACACCCTGTGGTAAATTATTTTTTTTAAAAATATTTAGCCAAAACTGCACAATAAGAGTTGAGGCTTTAACCCTACTTTATGTACTTGTAGTCATCACACCAAATATTTTACTACTCTGTTAACAATTTGCTTCCTTCTTTTAATCGTACATGCACGAAAATCAGAAATGGTTTTCGATTTAGCACAATTTTTCGGAGTTCATTTTCATGGGAAATATAGTACATATTTTCCCCCAAAAAAACAGGGAAGGCCTAAAATTGTAACTCCTTAAAGGCCTCCCTCACAAATCACTCTCTATGAAAATTTGGTAATAAGAATTACCAAATATGGAATTCCTGACTTGACTAAAATGGTTTACCTCTTATTAAGTGGATTAAATTTTTCATCCACTCCCTTGGTCAAACATTTTAGGCTCACACTGTTTACAACCAGTATAGTAAATCTCTACAAAAAATTAATTGTGGTTTTAAACTTCCAGTATATAGAAATAATTAATTTTAAAAAGCCACTGCTCAAAATATATATTTAAAACAATTTAAAATATAAAAAATATATACTAACATGCAAACACCCGCAAAGAGCCAATCATCGCTAGTACTCTCAATAAAAATGAGTACACAGTAGAATCAGATTAACCTAACTTCTCACTACAATCAGAAATGATTTGAAAGATTGTCCCAGTACTATAGCATTATCTTTGAACTATATTGACCTTTTTACCCGAAATCTAGATGTTAGGTTTAAGATTCCTCTAAGTAGTTTTGCTGTTGAGTGTATTCTTGAATGTATTTATTCATATTTATCTATGAGAAATAATAACATAAAATGTGCATGAAAAGGCTGAGAGTTACAACTTTAATGTAGAGCTGAGTAGTGAAAACCTGATACGTAGCTGAACTTGAGTAAGCTTAGTTATGAAAGTAATGACTGAATAATTTCGATAGATATATCTACCTATCAGAAGATTTATATATATTAAAACCCTATTTGTGAGCGAGAAAAGTACTCGAAAATTAATCTGAATATAAATTGGAGTCACTAGTGATTTGTGCCAATTAAAAGATCAGTCCAAAATCATTTGTATAGCCATTACTAATATGAAAGATATTTGAGTGTTATGTCAATGCATTTAATCATAAGTTGTGAGTATATGGAAAACATAAAATGCAGTATTACACTTGCTCGGAAGCGACTACGTTCGAATATGTATCATAGAAATACGAGGAACGTCTGGTGAGAACTGTACGTCTCGGTTAAGTAAGAACTGCGGTGGTCCTGTGATGGCCCAGTAATGTTCAAATTTGAAGAGTGACGTGTGCTAGAAATGTGATGTCGCAAAGCTATACTCGCAGTGTTTACAAGTGAAAGATAAATCCAACTTTGGGCGATGAAAAGTGAGCTCAACCCTTGGGCAATTCGCCGAAAACCTGCTCCACAGATGCTCGCACATTCACTTCATTCCTATTCCGGACAAACTGAAGTCATAACATTCAATCTAACCCTAGTAATTATCAATGATAAATATTTCATTTTTTATCCATGAAAATAATAATTAAATACATTAAATTTGTAAATTATCACGTAATTAGTTTTTTTATTAGAAAAACTTAACTACCTCATGAGTTTTTCATTATATTAAATTTATATATATATAATATAGATATATATATATACTTATATTTATATTAAATATAATATATATAATATATATATATATATATATTATATACATAATATCATATATATATTATTAAATTATATAATATATATCACTCGTTTGTGGTACATCCTTCTTTCCAGCCACATCTGTTTTGTGCGAACTCCTTGCCTTCTTTTATCTTTTTCCCGGCCCAATATTCAAAATCTTCGCCTCTATTTAAATTTACCCGGCGTCCTGCGCGCCACCCTGAGGGAATTGCGTTACTTAAGACCCAGGTGGCCTGAATGTCCATTTATTTTAAATGTTTTCTTTATGTAATTTTTATTTATTTAGTTATTTATTTATTTTTTTTTTGGCCCCTCCCGTTTGAAAAGGGCATTGCCGTGAGTGGTGTTACATGTAAAAAATATATTAATATATATATATATATAATAATATATATATATAATATATAATATATATTATATATAATATTATTATATATATATATATAATAATATATATATATTATATATATATATATATATATATATATATATACAGTTATTATATATATATAAATTATTATTTTATTATTATTATTATTATTATTATTTTATTCTTAATTTATAATTAATTATTATTAATATTATTATATATTTTAATTATAATTATTATTAATTAATTTTATATATATTATTAACTTATTATTAATTATATTGAGTAGTAAGCGAATGTAGATTAGTCAAGTTAACTTCACGAAGCTGATACCATTTGACATAAGTACTTTCCTAAATTTTCGGATTTCACTTTGATAGTTTAATAGTTAATTTAAATGAACTTACTTAAATGGTTTTTTAATATATCCTAATATATATTTATAATAATATATATATTATGATATAATATATATATATTTATTATTATATATATATAATATATTATAATAATAAATATATAATATATAGTATATAGTATAAATTATATTAGAATAATATACATTCTGGTAGTATTTATATATATATATATATATAATATTATATATAATATATATATATATTATTAATACTATATAATAATTATAAATAATAATTATTATATAATATATATATATTATTATTATATATTATATATATTATTATTATATTATATTATATTGTATTAATATAATATATTATATATTAATTATATATTATATATTATATATTATATATATAATATATATTACAGAATACTATAATACAGTTAATTATATATATACGTATATATATATATATATATATATATAATATTATATTAATATAATAGTATAATATTAATATTAAATGATATATACTTTATATTCCTTATATATCCTAATTCTCAAGCATCTAAACGTAGGATTATTACTCTTTTTACCATCAATAGTACTATCTTAGTTTATTTTATTTTTTTTTTTTTTTTATTGGACAAAACCTTAGACAAACTGAAGACTATATCTCATAATATATATATATAATAGTTTATGAATTTATTTAATATGATCTTACACCACTGACCACTACCATTAGGATTAGTATTAACTTCACCACTAGCTTTAAGATTAGTATTAACTTTACCAGTAGCGTTAGGATAAGTCTTAATTTCACTGCCATTAACATTAGGATAAATGTTAGCTTCACCACTAGCTTTAGAATAAATGTTAGTTTCACCACTAGCATTAAGACAAATATTAACTAAACCGCCACTAGAATTGGGACTAGTGTTGTTAGTTTCACCAGTGGCATTAGGACGTGGTTTAGTTTCAGGGCTAGTGTCATGCAAAGAAGAGCGAAGAGGTGGTAGGATTTCACCAACTGTAGTAGGCTTGTCATGCACACTCACTGAGTTTCTGCAACTCTGTCCGGGGGAATGTATATTTAAGTTTTTAAAGAAGCGTTTTAAGCCGGTCTTCTCAACGCCATGATCATCTGAAAAGGCATGCATTAAAAGCATTAATGCCACGTATAAAACAAACCTTAAAGAATCTTATTTTAAACATGCAATATATGAATGGTGAAATGGGCTTTATAACCCAAACACCAAAGGCATTCAAAAATATTCTTTATGTATAGATTATATAAAGCAAGTTTTTGGATATTTTTGGTGTGTGGGTTATAAGACTTATTTATAATATACCCAAGACTACAGAGTCGGATCTGGTGCCGGATCCGGAGCTTCTGAGCCAGAAAATGTTTTTTTTTTACGTTGGAATTGGAACCTGAATCGTGAGATGGCATAATTTTAATGGCGGAGCCGGAGCCGGAGCCGGAGCCGGAATCACAAAAAAATCGACTCTGCAGTCTTGTTTATACCGTTCAATATCAGGATATCTGTTCTTAAATCTAATAGAGAGAGAGGTTTGGATTATGATTTATTCTCTTTATGGATTATAATTTATAACTGGATCGTATTATTAAGAAAAAAATCTGAAATATTAAATAAAAAAAAATCTAGAAATTAAGAATATTTGCATTAATGAATAAAAAATGAAAATAAAACTTGTAAAACAAATACAAAAATATTTTTAGGAAGTGAAAAAATAGAAAATATGTTTCATCAAACTATTTTCTCACAAATAATTGACATCTCTGTATACTTGGTCTGTAATATCTAATTTAGAATGGAATAATTCAAAAATGGCGTTTTTGAGTTATTACTGTATGTTTTTGAGCTATTACTGTATATGGAGAGATAGGTAATGATGTATACTTTTAACAGCAATGTATCTACACAAATATACTAATACTAAGCTATATACACCTGAGCTCTTGATAGGGCTTTATGTCACGTGAGTTGTGTGAATACATATTTATATAAAAAAATAAATAACTAACTATCTCTACGACAGGAGAGATTGTTTTTCTCTTATAAATCCTCACCTATTACTTTGTGTAATTTGATATATAATTTTGTAATTACATAATGACCTCTTTTGAAACGCCCCGGAATTTATGACTTATGAACATTCTTATGTAGCATAAATATGTAGCTATTTAAATATTAACATGTAGATTACCAAACAATACAATAACACACATCCATGTCACAAAAACTATAGTCTATATTATATTCAGTCAACAAAAACTCATTTAATCCAACCAATAACTATATATCCGTGAGAAGAAAGTGAGCTATTATATTGATTTATTGCACCATCAGCCAGTAACCTGTGATAAGCCTGCTGTTTGTCTTTTCATGTATAATTACGTTATAATTAGAGGTTTAATTCCTCAACAAGAGAGCTACAACCTCAAAATAGTAGTTCAAAACTAGATGAATGTGCATATAATAATATGATATATTAATACTTAATATATATATATATATTTATATTATATATATAGATATTATATAATACATATAAATATATATATAATATTAATATATATATAATGATATATTTATATATAATATATTTACGATGTAAGTCGTATAATAATATATTATATATATATAAATATTTATTATAGATATAATATATATATATATATATATACTTATTATTTAATATTAATTTATACTATATATTTTAATATATCTAATATAATATATTTAATAGTATTATATATTATATTGATTAATTATATTACTATTAAATATATACTATATATATATATATATTTATATATATAGTATATTTATATATATATATAAATAAATAATAAATATTATATATATATATATATATTAATTAATATTATATATATATATATATTATATTATAATTATATATATATATATATATTACTATATATATTATATTATATATTATATTAATAATATATATATCTATTAATATATATATATACTATATAATCATTAAGGGTATATTATAATATATATATATATATATAATATATTATATTTAAATATATATTATATTATATAATTTATAACATAATATAAATATATAATATTTATATTAATATTTAATGAATATAGTATAGAGCTCAGCTCCATAGCTACAGTTGTTGAGTAGAGCATTACGTCTTTATGCAGTCAGATGGAGGGTCTCCAATAAGGTTCGATGATGGCGTTGTGAGGCCGAGTGAGAATGTGAGTATATTCACTCATTCTCTCTAGCTTTCTATCCACTCAGACTGATAAATGAGTACAATTGGTAGTAGTGCCCTTTAGTTTGCCTAAGGGAAAAACTCCCGGCTACCCCGCCGATTAGACCTACTGTGGCAGCTGTAGTCGAATTGCCCGTTCCGTAGGGCAAAAGTCCGGACATGAATGGTTGGATCCAATTGACAGGCCGTTGTCTCCATCAGCGGGGTTGGCGTGAGTTTTTGTAGTTAATATCAATTGTTTATTAAATTAGGATATAGATGAGCTTATGAAATATAAATTATATCTGAAAATTATAATTAAACAAAGGTATAGTATATATATATATCTTGAATATAATCTTTTATATTCATGTATAATCTATATAAGTACGTGGCAGGTGAATATATATATAAGTATATATAATTAGTTAATAGTGAATATTGTTAAGAATAAAAATATGAAGTAGAGATAGTGAATAAATATAAGTTAGTAAGATATGTAACATAGAAGCTTCATAGATTTAGAAATCTATTTTCTACTTCTTAGGGTCCGCTGGTTTGAACTATGATATTTTAAATTGAGTATTTTGTTCGTTATGTGAATGCTTAAAATCTATGAGTAAGTAAAGTTTTGATATTGCTCTAGAGGCATTAAATATTATATAAAAATTTTGTATAATAGAGTGGGGTGCTATTTAGTAAGTACTAATAGAAGATATAATGATTAATTGTTGAGTATACTGTAAATGTATAAATTATAGATGTGAGTATCAGATTACTTAAGATAATAGACTAAATTTAACTGATACATATCAAAGAGTAATAAATTATAATAATATAATAATATAATATTACTTATTTATTAAATTATATCTTATAATTAAGTCCATAACCATGAATTATATATAGTGTATATTATAGTAGAGTTTAATATATATGTTAATATAATATATATAGAGGATATCTGAGCCCTCGGGTCGTGAGGTATATTCGGTATGGTTATGAGCAACGTGGGAAAACAACATTCCTGAGTTATTGACAAATATCTTAGGATTTAATGTTGGAATCGAAAATGGCACGATGATGCAGAATGTTAGTAGGTCAAAGTTGCTGAAATGGTTTAGGAAAGCGTGAAACTATAGCAAATTTTTAAGATCCTTCCGCGTGGATTTAAAGGGACTAAAGTCTTGACTCGTTGAGTGCTCTAGAGCTGGGAATTACATGAGGGTATAGTTGTACCTGTTTTTAATGTTATGAGTAGGGAAAGGCTCAATGGTCTGGAAAGAATAAGCCGGTTATAATCTAAATATAAGTTATAAGTGTAATATCTAAGAAAATATCCTGTTATAAATATTATATATATATATATAAATTGGACTCAATGATACTATTAATGAATAAAGCGCGTGATGTTAGATATAATAATGAAAATAGCAATAGTACATAATTTAATAAATATATGAAGTTTAAGTAATACGAATTAATATATATATAATATGTGAGTATACTACTAATAATTTTTAGAAGGAGTAAATTTAGTGTTAAGGTTTCTATGACTGAACTCTGAAACTTATGCACAGTATAAAAATGGCAAATTATTGACAATATATAATATTATATTTCTACGATAAATAAATTTTAGAGTGAAGAAGAGAGAGAGGTTTGTGACATGATTTATAACTCATATTGGATGATATGTGAATCTATTCTGTATGACTTGTTCATATATTATATTTAATAATCTATATATAATATAATATATAATATAATCTATTATATAATTATTAATATATTTATATACAATATTAGTGAAAAAAAGAATGATGATAATAATAGTGTAGTCGCTATTTTAATATAAAGTAAAGTGGTGTTAAAGTCGTCAAATAGGAGTGATCATTTATGTATATATTGGATGTGTGTGGCGAATCGATACCGCGTACTTAGGTATATAATTGTAAAGATAATAGACCGAGCTAGTAAATTAAAATATAGTTAATAGCGTTATTGTAAGTTCATAGGATGAAAATGGTAATGCCATGTAATATAAGAGGTGCAGATGTAATAATTTGTTATAGTTATAGACGTTTGGCAGTAATACGACCGAGATAGATAAATTAATAGTAACTACATAAATCAAGGATATAGTCTGAAAATGGGTTACTATAGCGGTTTTTTATTATATTAATGTAGATTTATAGAGTGTAGTGTGTATATATATATATTAGTTATATCTATATTATATAATATATGGTATATATATACATTGGTGATCATTAGTGGTAATATATTATAAATCCAGCCTTAAGGGGTCTAAGGCTATATGATAGATATAATGATCTATCCTACTATAATTAATTGATAACTCAGATATAGTAAGTAATTGACACATTTAAAGTGCAGTAGGTCTCTACTGTATTCTCAGTACATTTTTACTCTCATAGTCATCTACCTAGTATTTGAAAATACTCTTGACGATGGTAGTAGTGAAATTTATACGTTTGACTGTGAGACAGAAAGGTTTAGTCATATACACGGAGACGGAAGATCGCCAGATGAGTATATACGGAGAGCTAATCTGGAACACAATCTGCGCAATGCTGCGTAATATTTTATTTTTTTTCAAAGTCTCGATCTGTAAGTATATTTTTCAAACGCTATTTTATTTCCGGAGCCTGAGCCCGCGTCACAGCGGTGTGGAAAGCCCGGGTTTCCGGTGCTGACCTTCCTCCCTGCGGTGGACCGAACTCGGTGCTTCTCATTTAAACCCGCGCTTTTTACCTGATTCTCTGACCTAAGTTTTCTCACTGCTTTATGAATAGCGTTTTTGTTCCCGGTGATTGATACTCTCTAGTGCATAGTAGAAGCAGGCTGGTTCATATAGCACGCCACCGCTGTGAACCTCCAAAACTCACTCTTGGGAGACTCGTCCAGAAAATTGAAATTGGAAAATGTATTTTTTATTTAGATTTTGATAGTTTTGTGGGATCGATATTGGCATCGATAAAACACTAGAATTTGAAGTTTTTAGGCATTGCTCTTATATATATTATATGGAACAAACGGAAAATTTAGGTATTAATAAATATAATTATTGCCTAAATGAACTTGGAATTACGTATATATTAAAAAAGTAGGATCGTCAGAATATTTGAACAACGTATTTAGCATAGGTTGTTGTTAATGGGTATTTCATTATCAAGTTGGAGTGTGAAAAGTCTACGATTTCTTACAGATCTGTTATGAGTTTTTAATGTCAAGCCTGGGGTCAACTGAGTCTCACCTATATCGAGTCACAGAACATTAGCCTTATAAGTAGAACTATGTTACTTCATTGACTCAATTCTACTACCGTTTATAATAACACACTTTTGATTGTGTTATCAAAAATTGATATGGTATTGCCTAAAAACGGGTATAATTAATGGTTGGAGAATAGAGAAAACCCAAATTTTAATGACGTACCAAGGGCTTGTGGAATAATAGTTCTGGAGTTATAAAAAGAAAAGGGCAGTGGCAGGAATAAGTCTTAGTAAGCGCCAACACTTTGATATTTTCACTAACACTTCAAATTCTGTGAGCATGCACGTGTGTTGTTGACTCTCGCTCACATAAATTGGCAAAAGATGCTTAGGCTCGCCCATATAAAGCGTATGTGAAAAATGAAGGAAATAGGAGACCGTATAAAAGTTCCACTTCACATTATAGGATTCGAAATTTGTGTCCCGTGCGCAACCGAAGAGGGGTGCGACTCCCACCTAAATCTACCAATATGTTAACCGATAGAGACAGTTGAAATTTAGTGAGAAAGCAATATCAGATAGATACGGATCTCTCTCGGAAGGATCGTGTTGCGCACGAGTCAGAGGAGGATTGAACAAAACGGACACCCACGATATGCTGGCCGTTGGGTGGACTGCTTTTTTACCAAAGGAATAATAGAAGGCTAATGATAATTTCGCTGTATAATGTAAATACAATGATTCTTTTGACATTTAGATAGACCTGATCCGTGGTTTTACATAGATCAATGTAGGCATGAATGCTGTCAATTGCAGTGCAGTCTTGCACTTCAATTGGTGAGCGGTCATTTACTAAATGTGTTCGAGATAGTGAATATTTTATTATATTTGTGAATAAATTTATTTTTGTATTGATTATAAAAATGCTTGTAATATATAAGTTTTTTTCTATGATTTAAATTTTCCATCTGAAAAGAAAATACAAAATGTTGAGTTTTATTTTTAAAAGGAGATATATATATAGATTTAATTATAATTATTATAATTTTTATTAGTTTTATTTTTTTTCATAAATAGATTGGTTATTTGTGTTTACCCTTTACTTTGTAACTCTCTTGAAATTTTTTATTTTTTTTTTATTATTTCTTGACATATATATATTATTTAATTTTTATTTTAATAAGACACTTAATCTTTGTTTCATGAAATTTAGTTTAATTTTTAGTGGTTTTAATTTTTTATTTTTAATGTGTGTTCTTTTTATTGTCTCTGGATTCGTTGTGTAATAATATATTTTAATTTTGTTTTAATTATGCTATCTCGTTTTAAAAAGTGTGAAACTATAAAAGTTTTTTTTATAAAAGAGTTTAACTCCTTACATTGTTTGTTCTAAAAGTGTGAAAAAATCATATGGAAATGATAAATAAGGTATATATGTACGAGTAAACCATTAAATTCTATTGGTAAATACAAGGTAAATTAGTCGAGAAAATCAAATTCAACGCGTAATGGCAATGATACCTATGCATCAGTCTAACCTTTGCATAGTTATTAGAGTCTATCAAGATACATGTGTTAGAATATAGATTTTTGAATCGATTATGAAATTATCAAGCAGTGATATTTTATGGTAGGATTCTATGTATTGACAGCAAGCTACATCTTGTATTTATTCTGTATTGTTTTGTTGTAATCAAAGGATTGCTCTAGGTTCACCTAATAAGAATGTAGTATTCTTCTGGTGTGGTGAATAGTACTTTAGGTACCAAAATAGGTATTTGTGATCATTTGACATGAACCCGTGGTGCAGCAGTAATAGTAGATCATATGATCTCAGTACCTCTGACTGACCCTTCCTGATCTATTGACTATAATAGATCTGGATTTTGAATTAGTTGATGTTTTATTTTGTTTGATATCTTAAAATTTTATTTGAGTTTATTAGAGCTTTGTTTTTTTAAACAATGTAATACTTATCATATTATGTATTCTTTTTCTTGTTCGCGGCGAATTTTATATTATTAAATTTTGAGTTTTTTAATACTATAAATAGTACTAGCTGTTATTATGAGTCCAAATAAGTGAAAATTTCCATCATCATTTGATTAATTGGTTATAATATGAAATCTTAATTGGTGTAATTGGTGATAGATCAAGTGTGTGACTGATGAGTGACATAACAACAAAAAACTTTTATTTAATTTGTTTTTGTTTCTAGCTTTTTCGAGTTTTTGTTTTCCTAAAAAAATGTTATTCTTTTGGGTTATTTCAGGTGAACTTTAAAAGAACAAATTTTGCTAGATGCTATTCATTTTAACAGATTAAATATTAAAAGATATAAATTATAATCTTAGAAGATAAAAAAAGTGGCAACTCTTCGTAATAACCTAAATTCAACATGTATACCGATCCATCTTTTATACGTTCCTAACTCTTACGTGTTCTCATCGGTAGAAAGATACAAACTTTCAAATTTTTATGTTAAGAATATTTGATGTTCTTTAAAGATATTCTTGTGTTTATAGAGTTCTTTTGATGGGACTGCACAGGCAGAAAAAATTTATTCACTTTGTACTATGAGTGTTAGTATCTTAAATAGATTGGCATTATTATCCTCATACTTAAAGCAGTTAAATCAGTAAATCAGTAAAATCAAACTACCTCCATTACCTGGTCGGCATGTGTTTTGCATCGCAGATATCCATAGATCTAGGTGTGATTTATTGAATGGCTATTCGATCTCTATCGCTCTATTTAGATCAAAGTCATACTCTTTTCTCGTAAATGGTGAGACATATATAACACAACAAAACATTTTAGTGTTAAATTTGGCTTTGTATTGATCTTTAACATTTTTGTGTTTTCTAAAAAAAATTTACTTCGTGTGTTTATTGGTTTATAAAACTACAAAAATTTGATATATTTAACATAGTTCCTAAAAGCAGTATATATACACTCGAGGAATCGCCGCACCCCCCCGTAAGGCTCTCTCACACTCACCTCACCACTCCCTCCCTGTAAATTAGCAGTAAATTTCTAGAGTCGGGTCGCCTCCTACCGCACCAGTCATGCTCTTCATGATCTATTATAGATCGTAGGTTTTGATCCTCACTTTGCATATACTATTGATATCAAGAATTTTTTTATAACAGTTATACACAAAATAATAGAGCTTTTATTAATTGGATATTGTGTGGTGGTTATTGTTCGCATTGATAAAGACGTGTATTGTTTTTTTAAAATAATTTTGCGTTTCTTTGTATGTTATAACTTAAAAATATTGATATTACATACCTTAAGCAGTAAATCAGTAAATCAGTAAACTGCGTGAACCTCTCACGCTGAATAGACGCTTCTAGTCCGCTTCATTAGCTCATCTATTGATCGTGAATGAGTCTAATGTGAGTCTATTGTCAAGTAAGAATTGTGTGTATAAACATACCACAAAACTTTAATTGTGTGTGTGTCGTTATTGTCGACGTCTGCTTGTCTTACTGTTTCGAGTATTGGTTCTTTTATAAGAAATTGTTTTGTATTTTTGCTTTTAATAATTGCTTTTATAATAATTTTATATGTTTTAACTAAAGATCTCGTGTTATATCTGTAAGTGATAAGTTTACGTTAAGAATTTACATTTTATACTACTTATGAGACAGTGTAATTCGCGCTCGAGTAAATCAGATAAATCGCGAAACTGCCTCCAATTACCTCATGCCCTTCTCTCATCTAGGTATGGCCCCTTGATTTGCTGAACTGCCACACAAACTTATACTTTATTATAACATAACAGCAAACGTTTATTCTATTTTTGTTTTTGTTTTTAAACTGTTGTTTTTACCTAAAAAATTTTTCCCTTTTTGTTTTAATGACATATATATATAAAAGAAAATGTTATGAAACATTATTAATACATATCCTAACTGTTTAAGCAGTAGTCGCGCAGTTAGAATCAGTAAGATACTCAAAAAGTAGTACATCCGTGATACTCATGTTGCTGACCCTTTGTTGATATAATTGATCCGTGATGAAGTATTTGACCTAATTGGACGATCTATTCGATTCAAAAGTCATCATTTAGATCATGTTTTATATATAGGTAAACTCACATGATAAACCAACAAATAATACTTTTATATATTTTATTCTGTTTTGTTTTTAATTAAGTTAGGGTTTTTTTCTACTATAAAAATTCTCTAAATTTATAGTTTGATAAGTTAATTTGCTTTATAAGATGCATAGATATTGGTTATTACTACTGTAATAGAAATGCAAATTTAAATATGTTGATTTTATCACATAAATCTAAATAATAGTATCATTTGATGTCTTAGAAGTAAATTACAGCAAAGGATAAAATACCTCACAGCTCGTAGAATGGCTCTAATGCTCAATAGAATTTCTGCATCGAGGTCTGTGTGTCTTGTTATCTCACCGTTCTGGTTAGATACTTAGTTTGATCTTAAGTACTACCTATTTGTACCGAATGTGTAGTGATTAAGCATGTCTGAAATAAATTGAAGAGATGGAAATAGTATTTATTATAAGAAATAAGAAACTGCTTTATAACTTATCATTGTTTCCCATATGAACAGCAGTAGAGAATGAAGAATGAAATTTGAGATTAAGTTTAAAATTTTTGCATATTTACACACCTTAAACGTGGTCAGTAAATCCAGTACATCAAAAGAAGTCACCCTCATACCCATCATTGATCTATTGATCTAGTTGATTCTATTAGATGTGCTTGATTCAAAGTAATATTTTTGTATAAACATAGCACAAAAAATTTTATTTATTTTTGTTTTGCCCTCCAGAAAATTTGTTTTTACTAAAAAAACAAAAAAATTTTTTATTTTGGTATGTACCATTGTTTTGGTTAGGTTTGTTTTTTGTGACGAGCAGTATGAAATAAAAAAAATTTTGATTGATTGATAATATCCCTTAAGCAGTAAATCACTGAATCAAAATCAGTTTAAGGATCAGTACAAGATATCATGTAGAATATGTGGTGTAAAGCAAGGTGTGGTGAGTAAAAACATGAGATAAAAAAAGACACGTGACTCGCTCAAAGATTTTAAAAATCAAGTGCACTCGCAATTACCTACTATTCTATAAGTATGAATCGTGCATTTGAATTGTACTGTGTATTGGCTTAATTTTTGAATATATATAGATTGAAATAATATTTTAGAGGTGTAAATAAACACAGAATAAGAGCTTTTTACTTGTGTTTTGTTTGATGTTGTGTTCAATTTTGTGGTATTGACCTAAATATAAGAAGAGCATATGTATTTTTTTTATGTGTTTGGAAATCACGTCTTTACAAGAACACACCGCTGAGAAAGAAGCCTTATAGATATGCATTATTTAGAGTGTCCTATAAGTCTCGCGCTCTCTGAGTATAAAATACACAGGTATATCACACGCAGTAAATGAGGTATTGAGACGCATACAATAGCACTCCTACAATACCTTAGTTCGCAATAAGTAATTAATTTTTGATGTCTAATTGCTCTCTTGATTATTTTAAGTGATATTTTGTTTTATAACAGAACACAACTAGAAACCTATTCATGAGTTGTGTTTGTTGTTTTGATATATTCTTTAGAACTTGTTTTTGGTACTGAAAGTTTAGGTTTAAGTTTGTGGTTTTATTCGTTTGCTCAAATTTTTGTTTTAACTACATGTTCCTTTGCTTTTATGCTTTGAGTACTTAAGGAGAGAATATTATTTGTGATTTCATATTCCTGTGAGAAGAGCAGCTTAATGGTCAATCACACAGCGAACTAGATACACTGTATTATAAGCTACCATCTCATATCTACTCTATCTATATTGAGCTCGTAATATGATCTATTGTATCTAGATTGATATCAGCTCATACTTTTGTATATAGGCATAACATAAAAGTAAATTTTTGCTGTGAGTTGTGTTGTGCTGTTTGTTCTTGAGGTCTGTTGTAATTGTTCGTTGTTGTGTTGTTTTGTTGTTTGTTTTTGTTTGCTCTGATCTCTCTGTGTCTTAACACTAGTATGTTATACTGTTCCATTAAGTTAATTGAAACTCTATGCACGAAACGGTTTTTTCTATTTTTATCTCCTCTCATATTACATTTAGTTAATAAGGGTGTACATTAACATTTGTATATTGGAAAACTATTAGCAAAAGATAGTCATGATTTTTGTTGCCAACTTGATGGGTACAGCAACTCGTGTACAGGGTGACGATCCTACATATTTTAAACTTTTTAGTAGACTCTTACGATAGCAGATAGTTGTGTATACTACCAATCTCTGACTCATTTACATCTTTTTCTCTTAACACAAACGCTCAAATATTGGTTTATTAGTTTATATTATTATTATTATTATTATTATTATTATATTATTATTTATTTAATTATTATTAATTATTATTATATTTTTGATTATTATTATTATTATTTATTTTATTATTATATCAACTCACATATAATGTATCATGAACATAACGCAAAAGCCTATGTACTGTGTTGCGTCCACCCGCACACAACCTATAACCCAATACCTACACACACAGACACACACACACAACACACACACACAATAAATATAGACACTTAGGCTTATACTCAACACATATGTGCGAGTAATAGTACGATGATTGTTGGTTTATTATAAAGTAGTCTGCATGTGTATGATAATACAGTGTAGTGGTGTGAGTCGGGTGTGGGTGTATGTGTGTATATGTATGTTAGCTATTGTTATGTTCATATTAATACATTAATTAGTTTAGATATATTAATTAATATATAATTTAAATTAAATATTATATTTAATTGCTATGGTAATAATTTTTAATAACAATAAAATAATATCAATTATATAATAATAATAATTACAATAATTTAATAATAAATATAGCAGAGATATTGTAGATATTATGGATATCAACATAAAATATTGTAGAATTGCTATATCTTCTTCTGCTGGTAAGTTGAAATTTTAATTTTAGTGTTGAGTCCGTTGCAATGTCATGTCAGTTGGGTAGGATGGATATGTTTATTTTTTGTTTAGTTTTTCCATTTATATACATAATGTTTATGTTAATAAATAATTACAATTAAATATTTTAGAGATATGTTTGAGAAAATAAGTATAAATAAATTTTTTTCAGCTATTTCATGTTGCGACTAATACAGCATAAACTAACTAACAATCAACAACTAACAACAACAACTCAAACAACATACGTCTTGCAGTATTACTATCAATCATCAGCAATGAATCAAGAGTTATTACCAAAAAATATGATTTCAATTAATATAGATGAATACTAATCTTAGATATTCAATTAGTCTTAAATAGATATAGAAATAGGGTAGTAGTTAATAGTGAGTGTAGCCTAGATACAGTTTGATTAATTATATATATGTATTTGACTGTTTGTATGGTATGTTAAAAATAGTAAATTTTTTTAAGTTTATTAACATAAAAGGGAGCAGAAGAATTTTATCTCAAAACAAATTTATTTTCATCAAGAATGGAATTTAAAGAAATAATATTTTAAAGCAAGTAAACTGGATATTAGAAGAAAAAGTCGATCAGATAACCAAAGTTATGTGTTCCGATTAATGACAAAAATAATGAAATTGATAATCAATAGTCAATAGATCAAAAGATGACTATGATCAATAGATCAATAGGATACGGGACAGTAAGGTTAAAGATATAGGGTATGGAGGATTATGTACTGTGCATCTTATGAATTTTTCTTATTTCCGTTTGACTGACTATAGGTGTATAGTGTAAAAATGCCACTCTTTCTCGTCCTCTACAAGAGTCACAAAAATTTGATCTGTTAGTAAAACAAAATCTTTAAAGAATAAATAAACAAAATAGAGGAATACGTTTTATTGGTTATGTTACACAAAATATGACTTGAAATCAATATAGCAGTAATAGACAATAGATTTCAATAGATCAAGTAGATACAATAGATGCATGATATGTTGTTTGAGGCAGTATGTGATGAGGGCAGTTTATTTAACGTGATCTTCTGTGAATTTACTGAACTTTACTATTTACTAATTAACTGCTTTACTGATTTTACTGAATTTTTTACTGATTTTTATGATTTACTGCTTTTAGGGTAAGTAATAAGAAAATGTTTTTTTAAAGTTAATTAACATATAAAAATAAGAGCTCAATTTTTTGTAAAACAAAATTATTGTTAATAAGACCTTGTCACAAAATTTAAAGCTTATCTTCCTACCTTATCCAGATTTACAATATGAATTAGCAGTAAATAGATAATAGATCAATAGATCATAGGATCAATAGTCATGGATGGGTATGAGGTATAGGAGGGCCAGTTTTATTTTTACTGATTTACTGATTTATGTTTTAAGGTGTGTAAATATGCAAATTTTTTTTAAGTTATAAACATAAAGGATAAATTTTTTAGTCAATAAAACGAGAAGAGTTATAAAGAACCAAAACAAAAATCAATTAAAATCAGTTTGTGCCCTTATTTGTGTATACAAAATATGACTTGAAGATGCAATCCAATGGATCAATCATATACAGACTAGCGAGCTGGGGTATTCTGATGAGGGTGTTGCAGGGATTTTTCGTTACTCTGACCTTTTTGAATGAGCTGCTTTACGGCTCATGTAAATGATAGCCAAATTGTCTTTTAAGTTATTATAAAACCTCATTATACAAGAATATGATTATATTAATATTAGATAATATATAAAATATAATGACAACAAATATAATAAGAGAATGTGTGTATATAGTAAAATTACAAAAAGTTGCTATTCAGAAAACAAAACAAAAATAAATAAAAGTAGTTTGATGATTTATGTACGCTATGTACAAAATCCATTGACTCTGAAGTCCAGTGTCAAAGCCATTTAGAATCATATGATTCGATCTGCTACGGGTAGGAGGGTGTGTTTAGTGAGGCGACACAGTTTCAGTGAGTCTCATGATTATGCGATTGTACTGTTTTTACGGTATGTACAATATGCTCTGTTTTTGATGTATAAACATAAAAGAATAAATTTTATGTATGAAAAAGTAAAATGTATATATAATTACAGAAACAAAATACAATAGAACATAAACGTTTTGTTTTGTATATCAATCATGACTGAATCAAAGGTATATCAACTTGTTCTATAGTCATCATAGATCATGGATTCAAAACTAGATCACATGAAGGGTGATAGTATGCGAGGGCAGTATAGTATGATTTATATGATATTTACTGATTTACTGCTAAAGGTATGTATAACATATGTCATACATGTGTCTCATTTTGATTTCTCTACAGATGGAAATACTTTTTGTAATAAATTCAAAATATTAATAAGAAAACCAACTACAACAATAAATAAAGAGTTTTATTAGTAACTAATTATACAATAAATATGACTTGAGATCAATAGTATCAATAGATTAATTGATCAATAGATCATTAGTATCAGAGAATGGGTATGAGGGTATTTGGAGAGGGGCTCAAGTTAGTATAGCAGCTATGATATTTACTGCTTATAACATATTATGTAAAAATGTAAATTTTTGCAAGTATAATATAAAATAAAAGAAATAAATTTTCAGCATAAAACAAAATATTATTAAGTTTGATATTAAACAAATATAAAAATACTTAATATTAAGTTAAAAAACGTTAAGTTTCATATAAATCCCCACATAAAAATGAAATACAACTTTTCTTGTTTTGCTGATACAAAAAAATTATGATCATTGAACAATAGCATCCAATAAGTCATTAGATCAATAGATCACAGAAGATTATGAGGGTATGGGAGGCAGTTTGATTTATATCTGATTTAACTGGAGTTTACTGCTCTTGTAGAGAGTAAGTAGATTTAACATATTTATCTGTAAAAATGTGTTTAACATATTATAAAAAAATGTGTTTTTACATAATTTTAAATCATTCACACAAATATTTTCCAATTCTCGGTCACATTGATTATTAAATAAAAATATTATTATAGATGTTATAGCAAATTGTATAAATATACAAATATGATTTGATGTCATGAATTTGTTTCATTTTAGGATTCAATAGTATCTTATGGTTTCAATTTGATTCAATAGATCAATAGATTCATGGATGGACAGGTGATATGGGGGCCGTTTGATTTACTGATTTAGCTATTTACTGCTTTAAAAGTATTTACACTTATTTATACAGATTTTTTATTAAGTTATAAACGATTTTTGAATAATTTTGGTTTATAGTAAATTCAAAAATGATTAATTATTAATATATTTAACCACCGAAATAATTTCATCCACTTTATACTAAATATTATGTTGTTTAGATCAATAGATCTCAATAGATCAATAGATTCAATTTAAGTGTGAGTGTTTGATTGATTTTTGATTTATTGATTTATAATGCTGATTTTATTAGAACAAAAATAGGTAAATTTTGCTAAAAAAAATTTTATTAAGATTAGTAACACATTAAGAGACTCATACAATTTCTTATAAGAGTAAACAACATCAATGTTTAAAAGCATCAAAAACAAAACAAAACAGAAATAAAATAGAAGTTTTTGAGATATGTTATACAAATAAGATGTGTTTTGAATCAATAGATCAATAGATCATAGTATTCAAAATAGCATCACAATAGTCATGGAGAAAGATTGTTTGGATCTTTTATAGTCTTTGAACTTTACCTGATTTACTGATTTATTGCTTTGTTATAATATAAAATTTTATATACGTAAATAAAATTAAAAAATGAAATAATTTTACTAATTATAAAATATTTGATTTTATGAAATTTTCAGAATATTACTACAAGTCAATGGGGCAATGTAGAACTGACTGAATATATTGTACTATGAATCATTTAAGGTGCAAATAAATCAAATTTAGATGATCAAAATATGATCACATAGAATCAAGTATGGAAGTGGTTTAGAGGCCGGTGATATTGATTTTTACTGATTTTATAAATTATATGATTTTCATTGGAAATGCAAAATTTTAAATTATAAACATAAAAAGAATAATTTTTAGTAAAAACCAATGTTTAAGCAATAAAACAAAATATATATAACAAAAAAAAAATCATTTATTAAAAAAATGATAAAAAAAAAAGTATAAATTAAAAAATTAACAAATAAATAATTAATACTTTAAATAACTTCACTTAAGTATGTTATAATATTATTCGAAATAAGTAATAAAATAAAGGAATATAAAAAAATTAAAATATTATAATACAAAGTAAAAATGTAATCTACGTTAAAAAATAAATACAAAGAAAAAGATAAGTAGAAATGAAAAATTTTATATTAATGCAATAAACATTTAAAAAAATTAAATTTTAAAAATACAACATAAAAATATAATAGACAACCATTAATATATAGTTTTTAATATGTAGCAAAAAATAAAAATTATATTGTTAGCATTTAATAAGAAAAAGAAATGAGATTTGAAATATAAATGTCAAGTACTTGAACATGAATTGACGAACGTGAAACATTCCTTTGACATAATTGGCAATAATGCTAATTGTATCGATTTGTAGCATGTATAGAACCGGTTAGCAGAGTATGTTGATATAGTAATATATATTGTATTATTAAAGTATAAATGTTTGACTAACTTAAGGTGCACTAATATCAGATTACCGGTACCCAGCATAAATCTCAGTGCCGTTGTCAACTCCTCTGATTTTTACGACCGATTTTATCAGGAAAATCCGACTCGGTGAGAATTCTTTACTCTCCAAAATTTAAAACCTTCTACGATAGCATATCTGAATTTTTGATGGAGGAGGCGCACACTCTGGGATTGGAGCACAGGGACAGTATAACTCGTCCAATGAGGTTACGCGTCACCCTGTATAGGGGAGCAAGTTTGAAGAAGACAATAGTAATCTGAACTATCTAATTGAGTGTGAAGAAAAAAGTATATTCGTGGTTATAGACTTATCTTCTAGCCCTTCTCTTAAATACTACAATTAATAGCTCAAATCACTGACTCAAAATTGGTGCTCACACACCATTAGGACCCATTATTTGACCAATCACAACATGTGTATAACGTAAGTAATTTCAGAGAAAGTTAAGGCATGTCGGCCTATGTACCATTGTGCAATTCTGTAGCTTTCATATTAATCAACTCGAACTTCATGAAAGTCACGACTTCCACGACTAAGAACGACATAAACGTTAAGAACGACTCAGACACGAGTCAAAGATCTGACGGAAGCCATTACGAAAAATTGCAGAGAAGGTGACTGTCGGACATTTGAACTTAAATGTTCTGATTCCAAACGCCTCAACGTACCTACAAACGTTTCCCGACTCACGAGAAACGCAGATGATAGAACACGGCTCAAACGTCGGAATCTATCGACTTTACAAAGATTGTAAAAGTCATGTCGGATCATGACTGGTGGTGTGACACGGTGTACAGAGACACTCAGGAAACGCATGCACGACGCTAGGAAAACCCCCAAGTATGACAGCTTTCAGCGTGATAAGTAAACGGTGTGAAATACCGACACGAGAAAGTATAGCGGTAGAGAGAGAAGCCGCGGTCAATCGGGAAGGCTCGTTCCGGCCGGCTCGGGTCCGGGCTCCACGGGGTACCGGGCACTCACGGGGCATCACAGACGGTCAGGAGTCAGGCTCGCCAGAAAATAAAAATCTAACGCACGCGGTTAAAAGGAAATATAGTACAAGCGTAACGCTGAAAAATAATAAGTGTTAAGCACGATTCAAGGAATTTTCGCAGATTATAAGGTAGCTGGAGTCTGCATCTGCTGATTCCGCTCCGTATACTATACTGTATATATGATATATTATATATATAGTATATAGAGGATATTATATATATTATATAATTATACGTGATGTATAAGAGTAGTATAAATATATCAGTAGTAATAGATATATATATAGTAATTATAGTAGATGAAGAGTAAGAGAGAGATCGAGAGGATAGTCATGAGCCAGTGAGATAGATGAGAGATATATATATATATTATATATTAGATATATATATATATATAGTGATTAGTATATATATATATATGATATATAGTGAAGAAGATATATTACGCACAGATAGATATATAGTATATATTATATATATAGTTAATATATATATTTATATTATTAAAGAGTATATATAAAGTTAATAGTATTAGGGTCATATAGTATATATGAATATATATAATAGTATTATATATTATATTATATATAATATAATATATCTATATACGTACTATATTAACGTATAGTATATATAGGTATAATATATATATATATATAGTAGCTTATTATATATATTATAGATTATAATATATTATATATAATTATAATATATAATATATATATAATTTATATATATATATTATATATATCATATATAATATATACTATTATATTATATAATAGTAATATATATATGATATAATATGCCGTATATAGTAGGATATATATATATAGTAATATATTATATATTATATTTATACTATTGATAGTATAGTATAGTAATATTATATATA
>JABUQX010095962.1:0-10000 GCA_015478945.1 Trachelipus rathkii | reverse complement strand
TTTCGTCTAAGACTAGGAGGCTTCAATTTCTTTTCACGGATTCATAAATATTGTATATATATATATATATATATATATATATATATATATATATATATATATATATATATATATATATATATATATATATATATATATATATATATATATATATATATATATATATATAGTATATATATATATAGAGTTTATATATATATATATATATATATATATATATATATATAGAGTAGTATATATATATATATATATATATATATATATATATATATATATATATATATATATATATATATATATATAGCAGGAGAGAGAGAGAGATGGCATGAATGA
Organism: Trachelipus rathkii; assembly: GCA_015478945.1. Taxonomy (NCBI): domain Eukaryota; kingdom Metazoa; phylum Arthropoda; class Malacostraca; order Isopoda; family Trachelipodidae; genus Trachelipus; species Trachelipus rathkii. Next base: position 9,667 of record JABUQX010095962.1, on the reverse strand, counting down.
TGAGCGGAAGGAAAGGAAAGAAGGAGAATGAGTAAATAGATGGATAAAGAGAAAACACCTATTTAAATTAAAATCCTAATTTACTCTGTTTATTTTAATTGAGTTATTCTGAATACATATTATTATTACATATATACATATTATTATTATATATATATATATACATATATATATATATATACATATACATATATATATATATTAAATATTACATACATATACATATATATATATATATACATATATATATATATATATATATATATATATATATATATATATATATATATATAATTCTATATATATATATATATATATATATATATATATATATATATATATATATATATATATATATATATATATATATATATATATATATATAGAGAGAATACTATATAAATGTATATATATATATATATATATATATATATATATATATATATATATGGTTAATAACCTTTGCCCCCCCTTGGAAAATTTTCTGCGGACGTCCATGACTATGAGCTCTAAAGCAAGATCATTTTGCAGGCTTATAATAGCTTCTAATAGTGACAGTTTCATTAATTTTATACCTCTTACATGTTTCATTAATATAATTTTCAATTTTGACTCCTCTTCATTTATTTCACTAACCACTTCGCTCTTGTAATAGAATATCAAATTATTATTATCTTGTTTGTCTTTAAAGTCGGTCAATATATTTAATATGTTTTTCAGCGTTTTTTCTATTAAATATTGAGGAAAATCAGTATTAATTAATAACATACATATTCAAATGATTTTCAAATATTTGAATATATTCCTCCCCCAAACCTAGATAAAGATTTTTTCAAAAAACTGCTCAAAACTTGCACCACAAAAACGCCTTTTGAATTTAAAAACAAACTTTGGATTAAAAAAAATGGAGTTTCATTGGGATCGCTCCTTGGACCAACATTCGCGGACTTCTATGTCTAAAATAGAGAACAAAATTCTCAAAGAAAATAATATTTTTAGCCTCTTCTTTTACATGAGATACGTTGATGACACATGTGTCGTTTTTAAAGATCACAACAGCGTTCAAAATTTTATCCACAAACTTCAGACCAATAGCAAATTAAAATTTACATATGAGGAATGTACAAACAATAAATTTAATTTTTCAGATGTGAAAATGAAAATAAACAAAGATGGCGCAATTCAAAGAGATATTTACGTTAAAAACCCCGATAAGGGAGTCTATATTATTTTCGAGTCATACACACCTCTCGCCTATAAAATATCTATAATAAAAACACTTATACACAGAGTCCACAAAATAACATCTAATTGGGAGCTCTTTGATAAAGAAATAAAAATAATTTGTAAGCTATTAATTAATAATGGTTTTCCTCAATATTTAGTATAAAAAAACACTGAAAAACTCATTAAATATATTGGCCGATTTCTAAAGATTAACAAAATAATAATAATAACTTCATATTCTATTACAATTATTTGAATATGTAAGTTATTAATTAATAATGATTTTCCGCAATAGTTAATACAAAAAACGCTGAAAAGCACATTAAAGACAAACAAGATATTAATAACTTGATATTCTATTACAAGAGAGAAGTGGTTGGTCCAATAAATGAAGAGGAGTCAAAATTGAAAATTATTTTAATGAAACATGTAAAAGGTAAAAATAATGAAACCATTACTATTAGAAGCTATTATGAGCCTACAAAATTATCTTCTTGCTTTAGTGCTCGTAGTGTACCATCGGCTGGCGAGTATACCAACGTTGTGTACCAATTCTTCTATTGCAATGAAAGTGGATGTAACGCCACTTACATTGGTTGTACGACGAATACACTTCGGCAGCTTATGTTGCAACACAAGTACAGACCAAGTAAGATACAACACCATATGCAGAAAGAACATGGAAAATCACACAACAATGAAATAGTGAATTACTTTAAAATTTTGCATAAAAGAGTGAATTTTCCAATCTTAGACTGGCGGAGGAGTCCCTTCTTATAAGAAAGCATAGACCGGACATTAATATAAAATATAACGGAATGTCCGATTACCTTAACATTTTTACTTGAGAAGAAAGAAAAAAAAAGATACGATTTAAATTATTAATTTCACATTTCTTTTTTCGCATATTCTAAATTATAGTTTTAATCTTACTTGTTATATTTGTAATAATTGTATTATTTTAATTTTAATTTTGGCTTCGTTGTTAAAATAAAGTCATATACTTGAAAATGTCCAAAGTGAGTGGACGAAAGCTTGGATTATTTCAGAAGGCAATAATTTTGTTTTATTCAAGAATTGTCCTGAAGAAAATTAACGAAAATGTTAGGAAAGTTTTTAGGAGTTTGAAAAATCTTGGCAATAGTAGCACACACACACATTAATAATAATAATAATAATAATAATAATAATAATAATAAATTAGTTCTTTCATTGCATTTTTTTATTATTATTATTATTATTATTATTATTATTATTATTATTATTATTATTATTATTATTATTATTATTATTATTATTATTATTATTATTATTATACATAGTCTGTTTATTTTTATATATAGTGTATATATATATATATATATATATATATATATATATATATATATATATATATATATAGTATATATATATATATATATATATATATATATATATATATATATATATATATAGGTATATTTATATATATATATATATATATAGTGGTATATATATATATACATATATATATATATATATATATATATATATATATATATATATATATACATATATATATATATATATAAATATATATATATATATATATATATATAGTATATATATACATATATATATATATATATATATATATGAAAGTATATATATATATATATATATATATATATATATATATATATATATAGTGAAGTTATATATATATGTGAAGAGTATATATATATATATATATATATATATATATATATATATATATATATATATATATATATATATATATATATATATATATATATATATAAATATATATTATCATTCTCTTAAAAGATATTATTCATCCATCCTGATAGATCATCCGTTTAAAGTTATGCTAATTACCCGGATATTAACACGCTAATAGATAACACCCAAGGTGAAAAGTAGGTGTTTTGACTTACTTGTGAATAACGTAGAAAATGAGGGAATAACAGATGACGATGACCAAAGCAGGAACACAGAAACCGAGGCCGAACAAAACTTTCTTCGGAGATTGTCCGTTTTCGTCTATGATAGAACACGTTTCCAAAGCTTGGATCATTCCGAACCGACCTATGATAGATGGAAGAGAAGAAGAGGTGGATTAGAAAATGTAGTATATAAAAATCTAGGAAAAAAAAATAATTAGAAAAACATTTTGTCTAGATTATTATCGAACCAAAACTTTTGAAACTCTGATGACTAGGGTCGTAGCTTGTTTTACCATGCCTATGATATATATATATATATATATATATATATATATATATATATATATATATATATATATATATATATATATATATATATATATATATATATATATATATATATATATATATATGATAGTTTCAAAATATAAGACGTTATTTTATATCAAAATCTTATTTTCCTTGTTGCTCTCTTAGCAGCAAAATTATTGATCACTTCACCGGTTTTTATTGTGTAGCTACGATGAACTTTTATTAATGGTAGTCCTGTCAGTCTTTTCTCAGTTGTAGAATTGCGACGTTTGGTTTTGAGCCTTTTCTGAGTAAAGGAAGATCTGTCTGGACAGAGGGAATGGGACAGAGGATAAAATCCTTAAAACAAAATCCTTAAAATCCTTAAATCCTTTAATCCAAATCCTTATACTAAATGTGACACTGAGAACATTTGATTGCAAATTTTTAGGTTCTTTGTTTTTGCCATTTCTTTTTCCACAAAATTAATTCAGCTTTAAGAGTTTCCAGGTTCGCAATGTGATTGTATAGATCAAATTCATGTAAAAAAATTCGTTAAACTTTTAATATATATTGGTGGAATGGCTTCACCAAGTTTGTTAAGTATGGAGCTGTGGCTCACGAATTTCCTCTCCAACTGATTTGAAAATCATCAAGAAAAGGAATTGTAATTGTGATTTTAAAGTATTGCTTAATGTCATTTGATTTTACATTGATGATTATACACGACATTCTCTTTTCTTCATAACAGAATGCAGAAGCTTTGTCGCGTCTTTAAATGAATGAGTCACAGGAGAACTTAACCTCTCCATCCAACCACTAGGGCCATCCACGTCCCCAAAAAAGAACGTTTCAAGCGTAGTTTTTAAAGCTCCCGGTTTTATCATCCCATAATTGCTGAGTACTCAATGTTCATTGATGTTTTGCGAGAATATCTTTTAAAGCAAGCATCATATTCTCAATATGATCAAGAGAATTTGCCATCTCTAGTGATGGTGACTGATATGTAGTATATGATGGAAGTGAAGGAAAACAAAATTGATAGCATAATTAAACTGTTAAAAAATTTGCAAATTTCAAATGGCAGGAAGCTTTTGAAGAAATATTAATATCTCAATCCGACTGAAGCTTCTCTATAGCTTTGATAATTGCTTTAAAACATTCTAAATCTTGACAATCCACCGTGCTTTCCCATCCACCTAGTATCGCACATTTGAGTTAGTGTTGTCCATTTTTTTCTCAGGGAAATTTTTTTTTTTATTTTTTTATTTTAAAATAGAAGTACTTGCTTTGGTGAGCGAAAATAGTGCCTAACTGTTTTTTTATTATGCCAATAAATTTTCATATATGTTGTGCTTTGCATGCATGCACCATGACTAGATTTAAGGAATGTTAAAAGCAATGAATATTCAATGCTGCTGGACTCATTCCTTGCTGTATTCAATTCACTGTTGCTGCACTATCATATACTTGTCTAACTAGAAATTGCTGTTTGTTCCAAGTTTCTTCAACCTGTAGAACCGGCCGGACGTCCAGAAACCGCATGGCCACGCCGTCCGCACGTCCATGGTTATTACATATATGATGCCACCAATTCACGGCGGCGGGCCCTTTTCGTGCTGATGGGAGTAAAACACAAAAACAAAAGAGTGCTGTGCTGAAAAACCCACCCCAGTCCCTTTGCCTAACGCAATCTCAGGTGGGTGAGATTTAAAGAGAGGAAGAGGGAATACTGCAGGATAAATAGACAAAGGCAAGGAGTTCCACAAAACAGATGTGGCTGGAAGAAGAAGCATCACAACAAGTGATCCTTAAGTCTCCAATATTCATGTGAGAGTAAAGGACCTCTTGTGTTACGAGGGCGACGCAGTGTTGGAGAAATGTGAGAGGTCAATTCTCTCAAGCACCTGCCATTGTAATTCCTATAGAAAAGAAATGGGGTGCCAATGTCACGTCGCAAAGAAAGAGGGTCAAGGGAGTCAGAAAGTGTGGAACAGTTTATAAATCTCTTAGCCTTGCTTAGCCTCAACCCTATCCAAAATGAGGGTGGAGCAGGATCCACCCCAAATGTGGGAACAGTATTCCATGCATGGGCGAATAAGACCCTTATATAAGTGGAGTATCTGAGCAGAAGAAAAAAATTCACGCAATCTCAACAGAATTCCCAGCTTCTTTGAATCCATTTTAGCAACATGAGGTTTCCAAGACAATTCACTATTTATGTTCAGTCCAAGAATGTTTATGTTGTTTACAGGTGAGACATTAGAGCCGTAAATATATATATATATATATATATATATATATATATATATATATATATATATATATATATATATATATATATATATATATATATATATATATATATATATATATATATATATATATATATATATATATATATATATATATAATCATTTCTATCAATATATCAGATACGCAATGATAACTTTTCAGTTCAATTTGCGATATATCTGCTGCCTCATCAAAAAACAAAAAACAAAAATGATTTCTGAAATTAAACTTTTTCACAATTCGATCATGAATAATCTTCAAAAAAGCAAATTCATTTATTTTACATTGTTGAGCTTATATTATAATTATTAAAAGAATTATTATTTGATTATAATTATTACCTATACTATTTATAAATTATAATTTCGATCATTTAAATGTCGGGGGAGGGAGGGGGGTTCTTACCACCTCACTCCCCCCTTGCCTCAACCTCTATACTGTATTTAATATTTTTTTTCTACAAGCTTTCATCACCTCGTGGGCAACTGCCTTATTTGAGGCGGGTAACTTTTCCATGAAGTTTCTTCCTATAGGATCCGCTTTAAGGGAGCGAAGTAGCGTCTTTACACACACACACACACACACACACACACACACACACACACACACACACACACACACACACACACACACACCTACACATACACACACTGATTAATCACTCTTAAGGTATGTTCACACACACAAAAGACACACTTCGAAGAATTATGTCCCGTTACTCATTTTCCGAAAGAAAAAAATGTTTACAACAAGACAATTTGATATTGATATGAAAAGGAGATGTAAAAAACTGACAAATTAATATGGTGGACTGCGTGGGTGTCAATAACTTTACGGATATATATATATATATATATATATATATATATATATATATATATATATATATATATATATATATATATATATATATATATATATATATATATATATATATATATATATATATATATATATATATATATATATATATATATAATGGTATATAGTGATAAGAACCAATACATGTTAGGGAACTTTTACACCCCTCCAACCCCAGCACTAGTATGTGTATTTGTCACATGCTGGAACACATAAGTATAAGAAGGAAAGAGGAACTAAAGGAACCAGATTTGCCGCTGAATCTGGCAACCTAGTACGCTAAATCTGACACTTTTTAGCATTTTTAGCATTTTTTGGTGCTTTTTAAGGCGCATTTTTTTTTTGGGGGGGGGGTTGTTGCTCTTCCCCGTCGAGACCCACGTCTCAGCCTTTTCTCCCAATCTGTATCCAACTCCAACATTACCCTTTGCCACATAGAGACAATTGTCTCAAAAAGACCCTCCTCATAATATTCATAACAACACAGCGTGGCCACCTTCCTTCAATGGAATTGCCGTGGCTACTACTCTCATTTTGAAGAACTTGTTCATCTAATAAACTTGTGCAAACAAAGTGCACATGTTTGCAGGAATTTCAACTACGTTTTCGCAACTTCTTCCAACCGTCGGAATATAAATCACCGAAAACCTGTATAGAAAGGGGTGACAAGATAGGAGAGGTGCAGAAATACTCATTCATAAATCTGTCCCCTATTCTCCAGTTCCCCTTCAAACTAGACTTCATGCAGTGGCAGCACGAATTCATCTGTCCACCGATCTCACTGTTTGCTCGACCTACTTGGCTCTGAGTAGTGAGAATACTAAGGCCGACTTAGCTGACCTTTTTAAGCAGCTCTCCACTCCGGTTGTTACACTGGTAGACTTCAATTGTTCGCCACCTTCATCATGCCACAGCTATCCCACTTTCTGTCTTCAATAAGCGGTTTCCAACCATTGGTGATGCCTTTAATTTCTTCCAGCAAGCTATCATCACAGCAGCAGAAGCTTGCATCCCGCGATCTTCCGCAGGTAAGCGTTCGGCAACCAGTTGGTGGTCCCAAGAGAGCGCACAAACTAACCTGGAGAAGAAAAACTCTACATTCAATACAAATGGACCAACACCATTCCAAACATGGTTATTTTTAAGCAGCTGCTGCGAGTTTTCGTCGAATTAATCGCCAAACACGTAAACAATACTTTCAAACTTATACTTCGACTGTCAATTCAACAATTCCCTTTCTTCAGTGTGGAAAGTTGGTGAGAAAATATCTCGCCGCTCCAACAACTCTTCACCCACAGTCCTCTGTTATGGGTCTGATATAACCGATACGATCTCTGCTTCAGCAGCTGTTGCAGATGCATTGGATTATAGGTTTGCTAGCAACTCGAGTTCTTCACACTATGAAGAAGAAGTCTTTCAAAAACTGTAAATTAACCCTACACCGCCAGACTTTTCAACAGGGAAAGGGGAAGATCATATTTGTACCCGTGTTTTTACACTACTCTTACAGAGTATCAAACTCCACTGGCATGATTTCGTATATTATACTACGTCATATTCATCCTTCTGCATGAGCGTTCTTGCTGGATCTGTATAACAGAATCTGAAATGAATCCTCTTTTCCATCTGTTTGGACTACAGCTTTTGCAATCCATATTCCCAAACCTGGGAAGGATCCGAAGTTGGCGGACGACCAAAGACCAATTTCACTCACCTTTCAAACTGGAACCTTCCAATCGTCCTCCCGGGTGAGCCTTGAAGTTAAATCCGATGTGATGCCACTCTCTCTTCGAATGGAATATATCATGTGCACAAGTTATCTTCCCTTTCAAGCCACAATACCGTCTGCTCTGACACTAACTCTGAGAGAGACACCTCAGAATCCTTCTTACTGGCCATCTGCATACAGTTTATAACATCCTTAACTCCGTCAACATCTCTTTGCAAATAGTGCTTCCGTTCTCTTATGATGAATGGTAGACACCTTGGTTATTCCTTTCTCCCACCATCTGTCTGGTTCCGACCTCTCTTTCTAATTCTAGCCACCCTGGTGCCTAGTTAAAGGAATCATTCTTGTCTCATTCCGCAGTTCACGGTGGATTTACTCCAATATTTGTTGATGGCTCTGAAACAGAGGACAGAGTGGGTACGTCAGCTGTCTTTCCTGACCACAACCTTTCCTATACCAGCCCCCATCATGCTTCAATTTTTACTTTAGATTTAATGGATATAATGACTGCTTTCTCACGAATTTTATTGCTTAACCAAGACCATTCTTATGTCATTTATTCAGATTCGCTCAGCACCCTTCAGGCGCTTAAAACTCTCTATTCGAAAACACAATGGCATCCGCTATGGAACAATTTCTTCGGCTGCTTCATTCTCACAAGAAGCAAATTGCACTATGTTGGACCCCCTCTCACGTAGGGGTAACTGGCAACGAAATAGCTGATATAGAGGCCAGAATGGTCACCTCCTCTTTCCGGAGCTGTTCTAGGTACCTCCGGGATGCTGTTCGACATGGTGGCCTCCCATCAACTGATTATTATCCTGCTCTCCGACAAGGCTTCCGCTCTTACTGGCAGAAGTGCTTTGCGACTGATCAGCGATGGGTGAAACTTAGAAATATAAAGCCGAAAAATTGGTGAGTGGTCTTCCTCTCACCGACGAAAGCGCTCGCACAATATACTTGTTCACCTTCCCCATTGACCACACCAATATCGCTCACAGTCACTACATGTCACGGGATCCTCCTCCCATCTGAAAATTTTGCCGTCGTAATACTCTGCAATCTGTTCACCATATTTTCATTGATTGCCCTCAACTGAACCCCATTCGCCGTCGTCAGTTTCCTACTCTATGGTTCATAACACCTTCTAAAAGGTTATCCTATATCTTATCTGAATCCTTTCATTTTAATAGTAACGATTTTGAATATTCTTCACAAAATTTATTCTAGAAATTTGAAATATCAGAGAAAGAGCAAGAGGATATTATAGCGTGAAAATGGTTAAATACTTCTAGCCTGAAGGAATGGTAAGGGCTAA
>JABUQX010095961.1:10000-39229 GCA_015478945.1 Trachelipus rathkii | reverse complement strand
TATATATAATATATATAATATTATATATATATACATATAATATAAATTATAATATATAAATATAATATATATATATACTGATAATATATATATATAAATTGCAGCGCTGATGATGGGTAACGTTATATACCCGAACGTCCATATAATAAATGTTGCCAAAATTATGCTTCACTTTCTATTCATCTATAAATATATAATTATATACTATATATATATAGTATATATATAGTTTACTATATATATATTATATATATATATATAAATATATACTTATATATTTATATATATATTAATATATATATATTAGTATATATATATATATTATATATATGATTTATATATTGATACATATTTCAAACCCTTTCTTATGTCGCATATATAATACGTATTTACTTATAATATATATATATATATATATAGGTATAAGCTTTTCATGTATGAACAAAAGCCCAAGATGCTTTTAAATTTTTACACAGAGTTAGGGAGAAAGGTGAAGTCAGAGCTCAATTTAAGGACGACATGGCCCGACAACACGCCGAGTTTGAAAATGTGCCCCAAATCAATGGTATAGTTGTAAAAATAGATAAATGAATGTGCCCTTCTAGACTACAGCGAAGTATCATGCCAGATTGAGCCATAGCCTGTTACGCTTGGGCAGAGAGTTGGTTTATGAAAGGGCTGAGACAGGCCCAGAAAGGCGTGCTCACGACGATGGAGCCGCAAGTATGCAACTGAAGAGTTCAAGAGGTAGTTATTGTTCCATTGCTTATTGGCTGATTGAAGGTTATAGAGCGATGCCAGCATATGGAAGAGGTTGAAAGATAAGAGAAAGAAGAGAGAGAGGAGAGAGAGAGAGAGAGAGAGAGAAGAGAGAGAGAGAGAGAGAAGAGAGAGAGAGATGAGAGAGTAGAGCAAGAGAGAGAGAGCCCTGAGTAATAGGCGAAAGAACTCAATTAGATAAAAGCTCCTAGACTTTACCTTTTCAAGGGTGAGTTGTGTGAGTGTAACCACCCACATACAGGCGGCCAATAACACCTCTAATAAAAAGCAGTTAACTAGCGATAGCCTTGAATTAAATTCTTGAAGCCTCAGAAAGCCCTAGATGCTTAGAAGCTTGTTTAAGAAGAGAAGTAATGTGATCCTTCCAATTAAGATTACGAAAAAAGGAAACACCATCAATATTAAGAACAAGGAAGAATTAAGCTTTGTGTTTTCGAAAGAAAAATATATATATATATATTATATAAAAAAAACATATATAGATGATATATATATATATATATATATTATAATAAATATATATTATATAATATATATTATATATAATATATATAATATATTATATATATATAGTACTAGATATATATATAATATATATACAGTGGCGCATCCAGGATTTTTTTTCGGGGCGGGCCAGACAAAAATTGTTAATATATGATATATATTGACATTCACAAACAATGAGAAATCCTTTCATCAGTGGTTTGAAATTACTCGATTCGAATTGCTGAATTTATTAAACATCGTAAAGATATATTCGAACAGTCTAAAAAAGTATAAAAATATAAACCAAACTATAAATATATAAAAAGTACAAATACTAAATGCTTAAAAATAAACCATAATAAATTTGCTTTTGCAACATCAAAATACGATATTAATAAAAATTATTTTATTTTTTGGACTTTTTATTTATTTTTCCTTATTATGCTTTTGTTTGAAAAACTCATAGATGTACTTATTATATTAAACACATTCACACCAACTATATTAAATAACTATAAAATAACTATTACCTTCTAATTACTTGATAGGTTTTGGAACGATAGAAATGCTGAGATTAGGGTGGTGGCTTAAGTGTTACTCAAATTGTAGGGCTACTGCTTTATCAATAAAGTTGCTTGAAGATTGCTCTAATAATTGAAAAAGAGTTTCTTAGTTGTATTCTCAGGTTTCTTCTAATAGCCCTTCTTATATTAATGTTAGGCATTTCACCCAAAATTTCTTCAACTCGTGTAAAACCCCTTGCTTTGGCTTTCTTAAAATAGTTTTGACGGAGCATAGTATCCCAGTAGCTATAACAGAAAGGAAAAACCTTTAGGATTCAGCTTGAAGTATTAGTCAATTGCCTTATAATTCCACCTCAATTGTTTCTTTTCTTCTTTGGTCTGAAATTAATAAAGCCCTCTTGAATGAAATAGACGTTACTAAGTGTTTCTTCCTTTTGGCCTAATGTTGAATGAAGTTCAAATTCGGTGTACTTTGCCCTTTTATTTTCTCAATTACATTTGCGCCCAAAGTCCAGTTTTTGTTGCCTTCTGTAGCTTGTTTGATTTCTGCAAATAGCTTGTATTGCTTGCAGTATTCCAAATCTATTAGTTGTTGCTTAGATATTGGTCCGTTTTTTTACTTTAGCCCTTTATATTCATTTGCGAAGCCCCTTTTATGTGTCCCCAACCTTCAATTCTGATTTTGTCAGCAATTTTGCTCTTTTCTAAAAACAAATCAATTTTTTGCCTTTTTCTACATAGTCTGAATATTGTGGTGTATTATATTTGTAAGCCACAGGTAGATGCTCCATATGAGTATGGAATAGTATGATGAATTTTCCGGTTAATTTCGTTGTTATTTATTTATTATTATTATTAAGTTTTTTGTTTATATTTATTAATACAAAAATAAATATCCCCCTTTTGCCCCTAAGAAATTAATGGGACGGCCGGCGCAAAAACGGGGGCTGTGTGATCCCCAACCAGAACACTTGCACTTTTCTTGTTATTCTAGCTTCCTTAAGTATTATAATTCTGTTGTCTTCTTGTTATAACCTGCACTTTCTCTAGCAAGATCAATTTTGCTTATTTCCGTACTTTTCAAAATTGTGTATTTAAAGTATTCTATGCTCATATTTATTTTCACATCTACTATTCTCACTCTGTTTGAAATCATCAAGAAAAACTAAAAATTGAACTATTTTTTATAAATTCACATATATTTCGTTGGTTTGAAGTCATCTATTAAAAGCGAACTAATCTCCGCACTGGTGTGATCTTTTTCTGCCTAAACCATTTACTTCTTTTGCCCAATAAAGGCGACACTATTCTTGATCCATCCTTTTCCAAAAGCAAATCAGCCAAAGTACTGAACTGTTGCCATCTTTTATTATAAGAGCCCAAGTCTTTAATCTCTGCAAATTAAACGCTGCGTGGAATGTTATATTTCCCTTTAAGGTTAATAGATGATTTGGTGTCAAAACTTCTAAGTTTTCTAATCATTGGTAACTTCTGTTATTGGTCTGTTATTTATAAGGAATCGTAATCTCAACAGAAGCAAAGTGTTCAAGTTGATCATCTGTCAACCTTATTGGCTGTTCTAAGAGCGAAGATTGTAATATATTTCTTACAGTTTCTAATGTGTCAATTTCAAAATGACCTCCTTTATGAGAACTATGAGTGGGTTGGAAAATCCACTGTATTTCTTTTTGGTTGCCTCAAAAAACCTTTTACTTGTTACGTATTCCAATTTTTAACTTTCCCTTTAATTCTTTGTTAGCTTTCACAAAAGTCAATCCAATATCTGATCGGATCAATTTCACATTACCTCTGCAGCTGATAAATCTTCTAAGAGCATTGATAAAGGCATCAGTATCTAATAAATATAACATTTTTAAATGTATTGCTCTACTACTTAAACATGAAAATATTTTTCCATATCTTTTTTCTCTTACTTTCCATCTTCCTCTTATTACAAGAAATGGACCAAAGGCATCTATTCCAATAAAAGGTTGGTATATACATTATTATCTATCTTTGGGCAAATCTCCCATCAGATGCCCTGAGTGGCCCTTGTATGCGAGCTTCCTAATATCTATCTATGGGTTCAAATCTCCCATTAACTGTTTGCCCAATGATATGGTACCTTTCTCTCAAAAGCATTTAAAACTGTTTGTTTTCCCAAATGTCCATTAAATCTATGGAAATGTCTTATTATAAGCACTGTGATATGACTATTTGACATAATTGGATGTTTAAAATCATATGAAACATCATTTAGATTTTTATTCCTCCCACCTACTCTTAAAATTCCTTCATCATCTAAGAATGGTAGGAATTTTGCAAAAATGTGTCTTTTTGGCCAAGGGCTTCTTCTTTTTTTATTTGTATTGTATATCAATCAAAGCATTTGTGTTGGAGATCTCGCCACTAGCCTGTGCGGCAATTTTTTAATTCTGTGATTCTCATATCAGCTGTATGCAGGCTAGAATATGCCAAATTTCCTTTAACTGCCTGAAATCCCACGCTAACTTTTGCTTTTTTAATTTCATACCAATCTGAGACGAAGTAGAGCTGTCTGTTGAACTCTTGTAAGCCTGTATCGTGGCTATTACAGCGTTACTTTTTACTTAATTTCATATTTCATCATCTAATTTATTTTCTTTATCTTTGCTCAGGTAATTGACCATTCTCCGCTTGCAAAAATTGATGACCAATTAATATGCTAAGCAAAAACTCATAACAGATATTCCTTTTACTTGCCATAATCTTGCAATATTTTAGCTGCCTGGACATAATTCCATTGGCTCTATAATTTATTTAAAAGATCTTAGGTTGGTCAATGATTCTTAAAATAGGTTTCAAAGAAAGAGTTCATGCATTGCATTTTTAATACTATTTTAATACAATTTCCACTATCTACCAAAAATACTCTACTATGTTCATATCTAAATTCATCTTTCAAAATTTGGTGCCTAATGTAACTGCTAATTTGCTCCCACTCAATTCATATTTTTCTTGGTATAGTTAAACATTCAAATTTTTAATTTAATGGCTATCAATCTTATGTTTATAGATACACCAGTCATTGAAACAATAGATATTTCATTATCTCTCAATGCAACTTAATATGCCCTACTGCAGCCATATGGGCACTGATATATGCAATTTCTGAACCATCTGAAAAATAATGTAATTCTACCCTTATTATACTTTAAACAATTTGCCGAATGGATTATTTGGCCTAGGAACTTGAAAATCATCTAGCTTATTAACATCTTAGCCATTTTATGTAATTTTTTATATCTCACTCATGAATTTCATTATCCCAGTTAACTTTTCTATTGCATAAATTTTGAAATATCTTTTTAGCTACTAGTAGCACTGGACTAATAAATCCTAGTGGATCATATTTATGGAAAAATAAACGAGGTATACTTCTTTTTGTCAAATTCTTTATTTTGTATATCACCCTAGCTTTCATTAAATCTATTCTGCCGGGCCGTTCACAACTTAAGACTAATACTTTTGTAAAGGCAATATCTAAGGATAGTTATTTCTTAAAATCTTTGCCTTAAGTCTTGTTATATCAACATTTCTCTAAAATTTCTTTGAATTTCTAGCCCTACTTGCATGCCAAATTAAAAACCACTAAATTTTTAAAATTTCTTTTACTTCTTTATAAACTACTATAGCCCTCATTTTCTGATTTCACAGACTTTAAACAATCATCAACATAGAAATTTCTAAGTAATGGTTATCTCTTGCCACCTATAAATTACTGAATTTACTGCTTCCAAGTGCAATTGTGTTGCTTCAAAAACATAACTTTGCTATAGAAGGAGAGCTCACACCTCCAAATATATGAACTTTAACCCATATATTTCTTCTGGATTTTATCTAAATTACCAATCAGCGAAACCATTAAAAAGCCGCTGATAATCTATCTTTATCAAAGTACCTGTATTTACTAAAACATTCTTCTCTATATCTGCCTTATGAAAGCCATATTTCTCTTTTCCTGAACCTTAAAAGGATGCCTGGTAGATTGGAAATATAGTCCTATCCATATCTTTAACTATATTATAAAGATAATACATTGTATGGCAAAGCTTTCTCTTGCATAAATACTACTCCAATTTTTATCTTTCGATGGATGCGATTACACTATGTGTGTTAAATAGAAATCATTTCGTTAAATTCATGTTCTCAATCTTTTCTGCCAAAATTAAGTTTTAAATCTCATTTATGCCTATCACTATACCTGCTACAAAATATTACTTAGTTTTTTAAAAATTTACTTTTTATGAGAACAGTTGCTTAATGCCTTGATTTTGTTATTAGCGAAAAATGGATTTCTTTTTAAATGTAAACCAAAAACTTGAAATTTCCTGTAATTGTTTCTTTAATGTATATTTTCAACCTATCTTCCACTCAAATCTTCTACACTTTCACAAACTTGCTGAAATCTTTTCAGAAAACTCTCTTAAGCAATATTTTCAAGTAAAATTATCATCTTGTTCTTAACTGTTATTTGTGTTTTAGACATTTAAACTCCATGAATGCTGAATATACAGTCTGGTGTCAACCTTGTAAAAGCCCATCCAAATAAATTACCTTAACTGCAAAGACGAGAGTTATAATATGACCTTCTACTACTTCTATTGGTTTTAACATCTTGCTCTGAGTAATGGCGCACCAAGTTCCAAATCCTGCAACGGTAAACGTGAATGGCACATATACAAGTGTCCCAATCATTTATATCCTTTTGATAGATGGACTGTTACTTCCATTTTTAAAAAGGGCCAATTCTTTGCAGTATATATATTTATGTTTCAGATTTCCTCATCTCAAATCATAGATTCTAGATTATTAAAATATATGTTGATTTATGTTGTCATACATGGTTAGCTAATATCTATATACTTCTGAGGTGTCATTATGACATACCTAGTTTCTGCCAGCTAAATTTAAATCCATAAACCATGCTGAAGAATGTATCTAGACCCGTGTATGTCTTAATCACTTTATCTTTACCTTAAGCCCTTAATTTAACTGCCCCTACTGCAGGATAAAATAGCTTTTTGTTACTTACTTTTGTCTGAAAGGTTTTTGCTTCATTACTTCCTGGTTCTTTTAGACTCTACTTTCGTTATCTTATTTTCCTAGAATCAGAATTCACAACCACATCTACGTGGAGCGGCATAGCAACACATATATCCATTGTTAAGTGAGTTTCCGTTCCTGCCCCTTATTCTTAATAAAGGCGTAGTGTTTTCTTTGTGAGGTCTTATTTTGGTGTGGGCATTCTGTTGATATAGAAAGCAGCCGTGACGGACAATTTTAATAGACGACACTATTTGGTGTATAGAATAGATGAAAAAATATATACAAGCTTTCCCCATCACTTCTTTATGAAACCAGCCTAAAATAAGACTTGGAGTATTGACAGAATGCCAATTATCTATACTTTGATACCCACTATTGTTCGTCGAATCTTCATTATTCCCTCGCATACTTTCGTTTTAGATTGAAAGTTTTTTTCTAATTTATTTTATGAAACCGACCAAATAAAGCCCAGGAGTACGGATTTTTCAAATGATACTCTTAGAATAAGAAAACTCTTATTTAAGAAGTTTTTTTGACACCAAATTCAGATCTAACTTAAACCCTTAAAGGAACTCCATCTTATGTAAACATCTCCACATGTTGTATTTCAAGATAATAAAGAGGTTGCATAGGAGAATAGGAGCTTCTATGAAGCTTGCACAATGCTATGTCTTTTTCTACTCGATTATTTATTATTAAAAAACATGTATTGCTAGAGGAAAACCAAAGAATATCTAGGGGTATCTTCCATTGCTATGTGATTGTTTTATTGGACAACGAATTGTGGATCAATAGGAATGTATGTTTTCCCTTTATTGCAAATAAAAAGAGATAGTTAAATGAGTTAGCAGAAAAAAAAAAAATAAAGAAAGATGTCTACTGCCCAAGTGTTGGAGTTGAAGATTTAGTCGTGTTTAATAATGACTTTCAAAACCAAGAAAGAAATCATTGTGAATTTAGGAAAAATAATGTTAAAACGATACAAACGATTACTTTCAACAGACTGTATCTGAGAGAAAAAGTAAATGATTTGAAGAAATAAATAAAAAGAAATAAACAAATCTTTCAAAACTCAATTTTGCAAATACATAATCATAACAATAATTGATCTAGATGAGAGAAAGGTGCAGAGATTATAACAGAAGGGTGACCTTTGAAAAAGCAGAGGAAAATCTATTTTTATTTATGACAGTTTACATGATACTTACACCGATAGTGTATTTATTATTTTGTCATTAAAAATTACATTAGAAGGCTTTCAAGATCTTAAATAATTATACCTTTTTGGTATTTCTGATCAATGTTATCTCGAGTGCAGCATTGATGGCTACCCTTTTTCTGGTTAATTAAACAACATTCAAATAAATTTGACAACTTACATACTTGGCTACAGGAGATAGTCATAGGCTTTGAAAACTTGTACCAATGTATTCTCTTTTCGAGATAAACCTCAAATACGATAGAGCATAGCCTGAACTCTGAACCCATTACTAATGATAGAGTGGCAATCTTTTTGCCCTGTTGTCAATTTTTCTATGACAGTGATTTAAGGGTCCACTCTACATTCTTCATCCGTATGAAGCAAGAAACTAAGGGAAAAGAAAATGCACTTAAAAGTAAATACAACGTCGCTCCTGCGGTGGACGACGGGGGGGACTAAAGGTCACCCCTCGGGGATTTGGTAGGGTGGGGCGGAGGACGGAGGGTCTCCGTACCCGCGCTCTTTGGTCTATTGGATGTGGTCGCGGGGGTTCCTCGACTGCATCCCATCCGGAGTATGAACTAGGCGTCCCCCCCTCTGTGCCCCCGTCGGCGTCCGAAAGCCCCGCCTAATTTAGGCTGTGAAATAGTTTTTGTGTTTTTTGGAAAAATTCTTAAGTTTTTTTTAGGTGGGCTCCGAGGCCGTACGGGACCGAGAGGATGTTTTCGTAGTAGCGCCCCGGAGGGGATCTGCGTAGAGGTCGGAGGAACCCCGGCGAAACCCCCCCAAAAGAGTCACAAAATGATGGCTGGGTGGGGTTGTTTGTTTCGTCCGGCGAGAACCATCCCGGGATGGGGTGGGATAGTCCCCCCCTTACGGATCCACCGGGCCGATTGGACCCCGACTCTCCAGCCATCTTTGCGGTTTACCTAGGGGTATTCCTTTAGTTAAAAAAAAAAGACAAAAAATGTCAAAAAAGAAAATAAAAAAAAAATAAATCTCATCTTGAAGAATTTGTGGTGAGTCCAAAGATATAAATTCTGTTTGTCTGGTATGACCTTGTCCGTTCTCTAGGCTAACCCAACGTGAAGCATTAAAAAAAATGCTGCCATTATATTATATTATTATAATTATACCCTTATTAAGTAATAATATTATAATAGTATATAGTAAATGATCATAATTATATCATATTTTAGTTTTCAAGTATGATATATATATAATATAAGTATATACTATATTATTATATATTATATATAACTTAATAATTTAAATAAAATGAATTGGATAAATAGCATCAATTTGAGCTGCCAAGAAATGCAAAAAAAGGACAGTTCGTTTGATTATAGCAAATTCGAAATTTTTAATTTCAATTTGCTATAAAAGATTATTACCAAACCTTGTCCAATTCACATAATAGCTTATTTTGAGGAGCTGATGGGACGACTTTACCTTAAGGTCGTTAGTTATTATTATATATATATATAATGTATATATCTTATATGTTTCAATTTTTATATATATATTATATATATATATTTTCTATAGTATATAATCATATATATATTATACTATATCTAATATAATTATATATACTATATATATAAATATATATAGTATATTAATATATATATAGTATAATTAGTTATATATATATATATATCTTAGTTAATAATATATTAAATATTAGTTTATATTATATGTAATATAGTACGGTTTATGTTTATTAAATTCTATAGTAGATTATTAGTGATATATAAATAAGATATTATATTTTAATTCATATGATATAGATATATATATAGTTATATAATAGTATCTTAGTATCACAGAATTTGTTTATAAGAAATCAGTTTAATTGAACTATTTAACTAGTAAAAAGAAAAGAGTTTAGAATAATCACTAAAGTAAAGACACAATTATCGGAACAGCAACTTGGACTGACCAGAGAGGCCTGTTAGATACAAACCACATACAACTAAAGATTCTTGAATTACTGCTTTATATATTTTAAATTGATAAATATTGTGTGAAGCTGGCTTTTGGATATTTGTATAAAGAAGATAAGAGTGTCTTTCAGATTGGAAAGGCAAATTGGTTATCAAATTAATTTAGTTTTCAGAATCATTTTAGTTTTTAATTATTTCTAGTTTATTTCGACGTGACAATATATTATTATGTGTCCACATAAGTGTGGGTTATTATAGTATATTATGATTATATTACTTATTATTAGTATATATATATATTATTATTATTATAGTAAGATATTATATATATTTATAATTATATTAGTATAAATTTGAGATACGGCTATTATATATATTAGTATATAGTATGTATAGTATATAGCATAGTATAGTATAGTATGTTTTTTTAATGCTCACAGTATGTAGCTGGAGAACGGCAGGTCCTACAGTTAAAACACAATTATAGTATTTGGATCAGCGGAAATTCTTAAGGAGGGATTTACCTTTTTTTTTTTTTTTTTTTTCATCGAAAATTATTTGTAAATTAGTTTTCCCATTTAGGGGCTCGAGGCGACGGGGAACAGAGGGGGGACGTTATCATACCCCGGAGGGGATGGTCGGCAGGACCCCGCGACCAAAGACAAGAGCGGCGTTCGGGACATTCCCGGAGGGGGGGATGATGTCCCCCGTCGTCCAGGGGAGGCCTGAGGGACCCCGCCGAACTCCTCCATCCTGTGGCGGTTTGTACGCCCTATGTATTCCTTAGTTAAAAAAAAATAGAAGGTATTTGACTTCAAAACACTTATGTATTTTTAACTAAGGAATTTACCAGTAGGAGTACCGGCGAAGGATGCAGGAGTCGGGGGTCTTCGGGGCCTCCGGTGTGGACACGGGGGGGGGGAGTGGGTGGACGGGTTTGACGTGGGACGGAAAAAACACAAGAATGGAAGGGGGGGATATAGTAGTGCGAGAGAACCACGATTTGAGATCATCGTTGAAAAGAGGCGATGAATCCCCCCCTTGGGATGGTCCGAACCCGCCGCCTTTGGTCTGTGTTCGATATGAGGTTGTCGCGCGGGGTTTCTTACCGACATCCCCGCCGGGGTAGAATGACGTCCCGCCCTCTGTCCTCCCGTCGCAGCTGCGAGCCCTCCTAGTAAGGGGGGGAAATAATTTTGAAAACATTTTTCATTTGGAAAAACCCAAAAAAAAATAGAAAAAAAAAAAAAGAAAGGTAGTCGCATCCTTAGGATTTTTGCCGGCTGATTCCAAATAGTATAAGTTTGGGTTTGCGGTAGTAGGAGCCTGCGGGCCCTAGTAGCAGTGTTACTGTGGCGGCATTTAAAAAAATGGGCTGACCGTCTATTGATTATATTAGTATAGTTTATATAGTAGTATATAGTACTAGTATATATATAATAATATAGTATACTTTATTAGACTATATGTATATTTAGTATATTATGTATATTATATATAGTATATATTATAATATCATATATATATATGTATATAGATATTATATTTATATTGATAATATATTCAAGAGACATTTGGACCATTTTTATTAATTTTTTCATAATTTCTATTTAATAACAGTGAAGTTAAGTATTATAGTAGACTAATAAACGAATTATTTCATATTTTGATAGATTAGTGTAATGTAGATCTGCCGACGCAGTGGTATCTTACAGTGTCTTCCTGAAAATATACTGATGGTAGTTACAACATATCCCCGACAAATACAACGATTTATGCTGAAAAACAAATTCTGGCGCTTTTCAAACACTAGAGTGCAAAACCGAATTTGCAACCCCAGACTAAATTTGCCAGTTCTTTGTATATTTATAATATATACATATAGTTGTTATAAGTAGGTATTATTATGTATATATATAGATATAATATAGTTATCATGTAAGTTTTTATTATATAGTATGTAGAATATCTTTAATCGTAAATTTCTAACATTACTAGCGAGAACACGTTACTTCTGCGATAGCTTAAACGTGTACCACTTCAGAAGCTGAGCAACTAGCTCATTCCCATAAGCTTATCTATATGATCTATATAATCAGCTTCGCACTTATATGATATCTAATAGTGGATATATATATATATTATGCTGAGCTAATTCTGTATAATATCTAATATATATAATTTAATAAAGGTAAAATGCAGCCTTAGAGTAAAAATATATAGAAGCGCCACAGATTTAATCTATATGTATAAATGAAGAACATTTAAGACTAAGTTTATGAGACGTACTTGCAGCATAATGGGCCGACTCTGTCAGTTGGTTTCATATAGGAACTAAGTTTAATTAAAAATTATTATAAAAATCTAAAAATCAATTATTAGAAAGTTGGAATTAATTTTTAAAAATGGTGTGGTTATGTTGTTAGTTGGTGTCATGTAGAGATCAGTGTGTGATTGTGAAGTTTTGTGTTCCGTTTTGACAGAAGAATTCGGAGTTGTTTAAGGTTAGGTGTTCTATGTTATTATACGGTCATTGTGGGTGTATCTATTGTGTATTTGGGAGGCGTCTATGTATGGTGGGTTAGATGGCGTCTGCTCTAAAAATCATATTGTGTAATAGTCTGGCTCTTGGTAGTCAATAGAGTTCATCCAATGTTAGGACTATTTTGCGATGTTAGGCAAGAAGATCTTGTAGATGTCATGGAAGTAGAGATTATAAGACTGGGTGTGAGGTTTGAGAATGTATAAAAGGGAGGGTATTGGAGGAGGTGATATTGATGTTTACGTAATTATTTAAAAGTTTATGAGTAGAATCTTACCTAACACCATCAATATCACCTCCTCCAATACCCTATCCTTTTAAGTACATTCTCAGAATCTCACGACACATCTATTCTTGCTACTTCCCATGCATTCCTACTGATCCCTTGCCTTAACATGCCATACAGCCTTATATTGAGAACCTCTGGAACTTCCAAACCGCAGCAAGCAACACAGAATAGTGATTTTTAGAAAAACCCAAACTCTGCCACCTCCATCCTCAATGACCCCCAAAATACGAATAATATCACCACATGCACATTAATCAAAGTATGAAGCACAATCCAGACAACCATGTAGGAGGGGAGCCAGAAAATACTAGACCGAATATGCGTTGTCCAAATGATAAATAGGTCAAGGAGCAAACAAAAATTTAAATACAAAAAAAACGGTAATTATTTATCCCATCTTAAAAAACATCTTAAACTCCACACCATTTCATAAGAAAGTAGAGCTAGTACGTTTAGATCTTATTTATTTTAGAATTTATTTGTTAAAATAATATTACTTTCTCTCATTTAGTGATGTATTTTTGAAACTAACATACTATTTTACCTAAAAACTTTGTGTAGATTATCGTATAAATATAATTATAAATATATATTTTCAAAATGAAGGGATATCTTAAAACATTCCCTTTAGATTCATTTTTTACTTAACATAGGCATTTACCCATTATACATATTATATAAGGCGTCTTAGCCTTAACTTAATATATATTTTAATATAAATATAATTATATTATATAAATAATATTATTATTATATATAATATAGTATTATTTATTTATAATATTAATTATAATATTATAAATATTAATATATATATTATTTATTATAATATATATATGTATATTATTATTATATTATATTATTTAATTAATAATATATATATTTATAAATATATATTATATAATAACTTCTTAGTAAAAATATATTTCATATATATCTACTATATCATAACCCTATATAGGAAGCTGCTCAACAAAAGTTATGCTACTAATTTCTTTAAATATTTCTATTAATTTATCTATATATGTGACTTTCAAACGGCTTTTTTATCTTACCTATATTGGAATACCGATACAAACTTTGTGAGGCAGATTATAGTTCCCAGATTCTCTTGGGTCAATCTTCGGGGCCAGAGTCGAGGGTCCCTTATCTTACGAACTTATAACCCCAAAAGGGTCATTCCATCCAGCACCGGCATTCCGGTCCGAAATACACTGTTCAAGCCAATTTGTCTTTTCCATTGATTCAAAATGCTGTCGGGAATTTGTTAGGTTAGGGAATGTATACTTATAATATAGGAAAGGTAATAATAACGTTTGGTTCCTAAAAACCTCAAAATTAAAAACCAATATACCGCTATAAAACGAGTCAGTGATTTCTTAGATGAATTTAATTAATATCCGTTAATGAGAGTTGAAGAAATTCTCGTTTTTCATTATTCAAAAGCAAAGGTTAGTCTATTTTTATCAGCCGTGAATGCGACGTTCTCAATTCTATTTACCTTTGTTCAAAAGTGGCATTATCAAATGACAGGGATTGAAAAATAAATGAACCGCCAAATAAAATGATGCACAAAAAAGAATAGCGTAGCTCAGAAATAATAGCATGTTATAATTAGATTATTATAACACTTTATTAATAAAACTTAATAAATTATTTTATTAGGTTAGTAAGTTTTAATTGTGTAAATATAATTATGTGTCGACAATAAAAAACGATAAGTACATTATTAATTAATAGAATATAAATAAACTAAGAATACAAGTTGTACGCATACAAAAAAGCATAATTGAATATGTAACTATAAATATTAAATTAATTTGTATATGCTCTTCACTGAATAAAAAAACTAAACATTGTGATTAAGGATCTAATTCTAATGTCTCCAGATGAAATTAAAAAAAAAATTAATTTATATATTCTAATGTATATTTATTCACTACCAGAATTAGTGTTTTCAATTTTTACGTGTTGCCGTGTCTTAGAATATCCCTTGCTGATTCTCAAATCCTGTTTCAAATAAGTGCCCAAAAAATTAGTACAATTGTCATTTTTTTTGTTTATATTATTCTTGGAGTGATGGAGGATGTACTGTATTTGCTTTTTTTGCTAATACTCATGTTTATATTTTTTATTTATCAAGCCGACGGCATAGGGCAGAGGGGGGGACGGAAGTCCCCCGTCGTTTTCCGTAGCCCCGAGAACCCGACTTTGCCATCCTGATCCTTAGTGAGATTTTGAACCATTAGTGTTAAAAAAGAAAAATAATTTGAGACTATAGCTTAGTGCTCATCATCCCCGAACTATGAAGTTACTTAGGAACTTTCAGAACAGTTTCATACCTAAGTTTTTCAAATTTATTTTATTTAAATTTGTTAATATCTAAGGTTATTTATTTAAAATTTTTTAAATTTGTAATAAAAATCTTCATTAATATAAAGTTAATATTTTAATTAATATATAGGTTTTATATTTAGTTAGTGCAATTTATGTTTACTTGAGTATAACGGTATTAGTAACCTATATATTATTATTATATATTTATATTATATTATATATATATTAATATATATTTATATTAATATATATATATATATTATTTATATATATTATATAATATATATTAATTAATTATATATATATATATATATTATATATTAATTATTATATTTATATTATGTATAATATATATATTATATATATATATTTATATATTATATATAATATTATTAGTATATATATATATATTATGTAAAGAATGTTGACTGAAAAACTTAGCATCAGTGGTGTTCATATTCCAAAGACACTACTTAATACAGGCCTGCAAAATTTAACTTCTGGAAAATTGTGTCTTCACTTTTCGATATTCATTATATTGGATATGTTGAGTAGTTATTTTTCTGTTTAAAGTTTATGTGAAGTAAACGTAAATTTATCAAATAACTGATATATATAAAATGGTATGTGTATGAAATATAAATATAGAATCAGGAGATATAATTCTAGTGGAGGGGACCCTTCATGAAGTTGATTCTTGCATTTTATATTCCAATTTTACATGTTTTACAAGGAATATGAAAAGGAATCTATATTAATAATTTCTGTTTATTAATGGAAGCAGAAGGTTAATGATACTCTCTTTTTCTACCTTGTAGAAACTTGTACTTATACTTAACCCTGATTATTTTAATAATGTGTCTTATGTATGAGTTACATATGACACAGTTTTGAATTTTTATAGTGTTTTAACCTTTTAAAAAATATGTATAAGAAGTAAGTTAAACAATAATGTAAAATAAAAAATAATAATTAACTAACTCAAATTCATAATCTCAAGATATGTGAAAATAATAAATGATCCCTTTTAAAGATAAGTACTTTTACTATATATATATTTATAGTCGAATCGGATATATGATTTACTAAAACTATGAACTGGTCCCAAAAATTGTTCATGAATCTCTTTCCAAAATCATTATAAAACTATAAATAACAGAAGAAGAAATGAAGAAAGAAAGGAAACAAGAAAAAATAGCAGAAGGCAACAAAGAGAAAACAACATCCGAGACAGAAGAGCACCCAGCTTACTGTGAACGTCTTCAATTACCCACTACTACTACTTATTCCTGTAAATTGGTGACACCTTCTATAAGGATAAATTAAGATTGGTTGAAGTCCAGGGAAGTTGTTTTTCAGTTTTGAAAAACGATGAAAAAATTATTCTACACACAAATGCCGTTATTGTCAATTATGCCAGTTGAAAGAATCCACAAAGAAGACAAAGAGTAACCACAAAATCTAACCTTTGAAGTAGAGGAGCAATCCAAAGGGCGATAACAAAACAACAAACATCCTTCCAGCTTGTATAATTGGTGAAATATCCGCGAAAAGTAAGAACGACCTTTCCTAAACGCGACGGCCCTCTCAGACAACTATCAACAGTAGAAGACACGGGAACTCCAGTCACACTGAAGGGTTATACCCAGAGGTGAAGAATATATACCCAACCTGCAAGGAGATCATAACGGTTATATTTCCGTACGGACACTGAAGACCAACCTTCAAAAATATAAACCACAGAAGAAGAGGCAGACGATGGAATACCTTCGATTAGCCTCAAAAATTACTAGCAACTGTGAAAACAGAAAAAAATAAGTCGGCCCAGATCCATTGACCGTTTCAAAATCCCTGAAAGGCAATAGGTCTGACCACAACTTATGCGAGTTATAAAATCTAAATAAACTCAAGTGATAACAATATCCTCAATTGGCGTGCGAACACTAAAGAAAAGAACAAGAGATTGATAAGGAGAAGAGTAAGAATTTCGCCTCCGCCAATTAGATGAGCCTGCTCGTAGGTTCCTGGGCCTGCCGCTGTCGGTTCCAACAAAAATTGACACTATTACACGAACCAATTGATACCCCCGTGCCATGCTCATCCCTCGCACCTGTCTCAACTCGATCCCCCCTTATATCCCTGTCGTAACTGTTACCCTATTGTATTATTTGATGGTCAACTAATTCCATAATGATATATATCGTTATTTTACCATAACCTCCTAATAAAGTAATATAACATAACTTCCACGTTTTAGAGTACACCTTTATATTGGTATGATATAACTGAGTTAAAAATAAGACACTCCGTGTTTTGCTAGATAGGATATAAGTTATGAAGTTAATATATTACTTATTATTAATCATTAATATATTTATATGTAGTGAAATAACATATTTTAATTGTATAAAAAATTAAAATTATTGATATTCTCATATATTAAATATATATTAATATTACTATTAATATATAGATGAACGATATTTTCTGCAATATTATAACTTAAAATTCTAGCTCTAACATACCATATGTCTAATAATAATTTATGATAGACTATGTAAATTTGTATATATAAGATATTACATTATTTAATTATTAATTTAATTATAATAATTAAATACTTATCTATTTCACAAATGAATATAATACAATTACACTTGATAAGATTCTAAACTAACCCCTTGACCCAATTTCTCGATTTTTATAAGTGATTTATTTACTAGAAATTTTTAAATATTATAATAATGTATATAATTATAAGTTGAAACAAATAAAAGTATTAGACATATTAATAAAATTTATATAAATAATAATAACAAAAATTATCAATATAGTTTAGTAGAATTTTGTAACTTGCTAATTTAATTTATATTACCTGCCAGTATAAGGTGTGGTAATGATTATTATAATTATCACCCATTAAGTTATTTATATATTTTATAATTTATAATACATTTTTTTTATAGATTAAAAAAAATAGATCCCGGTTATATATAAATAATTAGAAGTGCGTGGTTTAGCCTAAACCAACAATAACTTAGAAGGTTAGCATTCATATACCAAAATTAAAGTATAAAATATTAATAATAATTAAACTACAAATAAAGTGATAAAAAAGTATAAAAATCTACTGAATAAATAACAGGTATATTATATATATCCACGAACATCGGTCTGATCCCGTGAGCACCTCTCCCCCATATCACTACTGGAACGTGTCTTCAATAACTACCACCACACCTTATTCAATTATATGATATAGGTATAATATTAATATTTATATTAATATTATGATATAATATATATATATAATATATTATTATATATATTTATAATATTAATATATATTATTATATATATTATAGTTATTATATTATATATAATAATATATATTATATATATATAATGCTAATAAATTGATCAATAAAATCATTCACGAGCAATTTCCGTTCTGTGGAATTCCCAATGTCCTAATCACAGACAGAAGTGAAAAATTTAGAACTGGTTTTCTAAAGATGTATGCAGCATCTTAGGTATAGATCCACGTCAACCGCATGCAAATTCAGAGAGAAGGAATTAGCAGAGCATATCATCCCGCAACTGTTAGTTGCCTGAGTAGTATGATCTATGATTTCGATCCAAGGACTGGGGCGGACTAGTCTTTCCGCTAGTACTCTTCCCTTGAGGCTGAGCCTTATCGACAAAAAAACGGCATAAACCCGTTCAATTAATATTTGGACAAAATATACGGTTCCCGGATGATCTAGACAATATTGGACCAGGAAGTGCCAGAGATGTTAGAGATTATTAATAAATTGCTGATAAGCTTGCAGCATTGTTAGCCAAAACCCTTGGAAAGCCGGCATACTAAAAGTAGGACAGAAAACGTATTGTCCCCGATATTCGTAGTAAGTAAATTTTTTGCTTGTAAAGGCAAACACCAATTTAAAACCTAAAAGTTGTTGACGTGTATAGTAGGCCATCTCGAGCGAAATCTATATATAAGAAAAGATTGCTAATTCAAACAAAATGAAAAACTCAATTATCTAATTAAGAAAAATGAGAATTTCCACACTGGAGTAGAGTAGAACGAGAGGAAAGTAATTTTAATAATTCGATAATATACATATATATAGATATATATATAGATTTTTACATTATAATATTATATATATATTTTATATATAGTATATATATATATATTATATAATATATATATATTATATAATAATATATATATATATATTAATAGATAATAATAATAATAATAATAATAATAATAATATAATAAAATATAATTAATAATAAGAATAATAATTAATAATAATATAATAATAATTAACTTAAATAATAATTATTAAATATATAATGAAGAATAATAATAAATTGATATATTCCTATAATCCAATTATAAAGTCTAACTAATTGCATTAAATAAATAAGAAATTTTTCTGGGGAGGGAACTTATTCCCATTAATCTAATAATATCAGTAAGCTACTTAATTAAGTATTCAATAATTTCATATAATCATAAATTTCTTGGAAAATAGGTGACAATCTTAATAAATAATAATAATAATAATATATATAATAATAATAATAAATAATAATATAATAATATAATTAATAATAAATATGGTATAAATTAATTACAAAGGTAGATGAATAAATAACTCCATATATTTCAAAGCTTCCAAACTTTTGCTATAGACCCATAATACTGAAATCACAAAACAACATTTAGTAATGGTTAATATTTCTTCCTTTAATTAGTTTTAGTTAATTGCTTCCTTTTCATTACAGTACTAGTAGTGAAAAAATATAAACTATTTCTCTGTTACAATTAAACTTTTTTAATATAATAGTAATGAATATGTGAGTTAAAAATAGGTCATATAATATTATAATGCGATAATTAAATCAATTAATATCCTCGTGACTTTGGAAGACGTGGTATTAGTTATACCTACGTGCATTGAGTTCTTGGATATAATATATAATTCACCATGAATGTAATTGAATAGGACTAGATAATATATACTTATTGTACTAATTCAAAGTTCACTATTAATAATATATAATGTTATGTAGACAATAGATATATATAAGATAAGAAACGAACGCCGCTCTCTAGACTTAAGTTTAATGTACTGTATACTAGTAGAAAAGAAGAAGAAAAGAAAGAGTTTTTGTTCAATTGAATTTTATACCCTGCCAATAGATCACCCCTGTCTGTTCTATAGATATTTGGTTTCGCCCCAAAGAAATAGGCAGGAAAGGAGTCGAGCATTGGATCTGGGAGTGTCCTTTTTGGTAAAAGTACCTGCCCCTGATACTATAAGCTGAAAATATATGTTGTTCTCAAGATAAAACATTTCACCCTACGAAAACCGCCTTGTATATCCAAGATAATAATGGGATGAATGAAACCTATGTGTTATATAGGCATTAATAGTTGACTATACTCCCTCATAAAGCTCTCAGATATTAAATCACCTTTAGAAATATTGTAACGTAAAATAGGTAATTTATTAAAACTAGTCTATGAATAATTCTCTCAGATATTTAGATATATATATCACTATATTTATATCCCGAAAAACTTTCCAGTTATAATTTTATATACTGTTTTCCACGATAGTTTTTAGGAATAAATTGATAATTTTATTAACTTTGCAAATATATATATAATATAATTAGTAATACCTACGAAATAAAATCAGCCAAAGAGTTAAAGAATCCATCTGTATGGAGAGTACAATCATACAAACTGAAAATATGTTTTATATATAATATATATATTCAATAATATTTAAAAATATCCGAACGAACCTTAATTAAAAGTAAAGGCTTTATACCCTAATCGTTTTCTGTGAAAAGTATAATTTCCCGTGTTAATATATATAACAAATTGTATTATAGTAAAATATAAATGATATGAGCATATACTACCTTACAGCTCATACTAGGCTAATATAATTAAAATACTGAGCCTCATATTTCATGAACTGAACGCTATATATTTTGTAATTAATTATGATATTATATAATATATAATATTTAATATGTGTAATCTCGTCAGGATACACAGTGAATATCATAAATATATATACTATAACAGTTGATGTGTTGGTGTATAACTTATCCGATAATTAGTTATTAATGTTCGGATCAAGATGCGATAATTTTAATGCTAGTAAGTACAACTCTAACTTTTAATTTAACTTCGGTGATTAAATAATTTTTTATTATCTAAAACTGTTTTATACTATATGTGTAATGATCTCAAAATTTTTTCATATATATATAAATATAAATAAGGTTACCACTCAACTCTTAAATGAAGAATCTCCAATAAAATATAGCAATTTAATATTAAGTGTCTGCGAGAACCACTCGTAAGTAGGTAATCCAATATAGTTTCTTGTGGACCCGTCTCCTTATCGAATTCTTAATATTATTAAAATGATGTGTATTATACGTACTTGTGGATATTTATTAATATACAGTGTTATTCAATATAGTTTTACGAGCAACTCATTTATAATATACTGTAAAATGATAAAGCATGTGATAATAATTTATAATAACTGATAATTTATACAAATTTTGTTTTACATATTATTAATAATTATCTATCTCTATTATGATATTTACTTGAATTTCCTTAATGTTCGTTTCTCGTACTACCTTATAAATTATTATTATATTGTGTAAGCGCACCCCCAAGATCGATAGAGTAGTCTCTGTCCAGAGAAAATGTTTTAGCCAAAAACGTTTCACCTATCCAAGTAAGAGCCTCGCTGAGCTGTTTAAAATAAGTGATAAAGGTAAATATCGTACTGGGAGTTAACCCATATAATCTAAATATATCGGAAACCCCATTGTACGCGTCAGCAAACTACTATATTGGATTTTCCGGAGCCTCAATAGCTAGTTTACATATTAATAGATAAACATTGGGTGTGTGATGTGTGGCTCGAATTGGATAGGCGAATTCACACCTTTTCGAAACATATAATAATGATATGACTAATGTAGATGCGAATTTCTACACATTCACCCCCAATCCCTCATTCATTTATGTAGTACAATAATGATTGTAGTGATAGTTTGTCGAAGTAGATATGGTGTACTCCTGCAATTAAAGTGTGGTATACTTTATCCTCATCTCTAGCCGTGTAATATTATAAGAAAAAGTAACTTTACGTTAGTGAGACTCCTTTAATATCCAAAGAGGATAATATTAAAATTTATAAGATTTTTCTTTATTGTGGCTTGTAATTAAATAAATGTTATATTTATATTTTCTTACTAATAACTCCGTTTCGAATGTAAATTACATTTTTGTAAAATCCATGACTTATTAGAGAACTATATGGGATATTAATAATACTTCATTTGAAAATTTATGTTTCGAATTATAAATTCAAAATTAATAAAGTGTAATTAATTGTATAAATTGTCTTTCATAAGAAAAATTTTGGTCAAAGTATAAACAACAAATATTAATTTCATGTTTAAGAAAATATATACAAACACTCACTTAAATGTTTTATCCAACAAACAACTTGCTTTAGACTGAGTGTTACTTTACATATTTGGTATACTTATATAGTATATATATACTATCTATATATACTATATATAGGTATACCTTAATGCTATTGAAAATTGTAAGTTCAACAATATTCAAGTAGGTGCACGTAATAAGGTAAGTATAGGTTGTAAAGTAGTACTTGCGATTATTATATCGATATATCATAATTATCGATATAACAATGTTTAACTGAAAAATCTAGGTCTTTTATCCCTTATTGTTATTGTATTGATATAATAATAGTGAAATCGTATTAAAGGCACTAGAAGTAACAAGCTAATAATTATAAATATTAAGGGTAGTGAGAGTTCCCCTGGATAGGTGAATATGCTTGTAGTCTAAAATTAGGTTGTTATTCATTATAATAATTTTTCTTGTATATATTATATAATTCATTCAATTATACTATTATTAATTAATATATATTTAATATATTATATCATATTCTATACATATCAATCTGACCACATAATGTTAATATATTTCATATTCATCTTGTGTGATATCAGAAATATTAATATTAAGCGTACTATTATATTATGATAAATACATATATTAGAATAAAAAAATTATAATATACTTAATAGTTTAAAGTATTGGTTATACTCTTAAAAAAGGTGTACTATTATCTAGCACTTCGTGTAATTGTATAGTTTAATATATAGTACATTAATATGTAATATATAGTATAATTATTATACTATATTAAATACATTATAATATTATATAATAGGCGTTTATATTTGAACCTCTATAATAAATACGATACTAGTGATATATAGATATGAGATAGTTTCGTATCTTAAATCGTAACTAAAAATACGATATATTTGTTAAATGATTATCTTATTCTTCAAATTACGCACTCTGTAATAACACGCATGTCGTACCTATTGTCGTGCGACTGATAAACGATCAACTAATGATTTTTGTTTATAAAATCTCATTTCGATCGCCTCTAATGTGTTTAAGTGATGATTACATAATAGAATACCGTCTAAACAACAAGTCTCATCGCTACTATAAATCATTATGTATGATCACGCCGTTTTCCAAAAAATATTTTCTATTTAATTAAGGTATTTACTACTTTAACTAATTGTTCAAGAATTACATATGTGAGCGCATCCAACGTTACGATTTAAGTTTAGGTTTTATGAACTTATCAGTTCTGTTAGGTCCGAGATTCTTATTGCTAATAGGTTAAGTTCTTTGGTCTATACTGTAAAATTATCATTAACCTTTACAATTATTTTCGTAACGTGAAATAAAGTTAAATAAATATAATTTATTGTAAACTACGCAAAACTAACATTGCTTTTGAATATATCGTAATATGTAGACAATATTTTATTTAACAACATGTGGCAGGGTTGCTTCATACCCATATCAAACATCGATTAGTTTAAATATCGATTTTTTTAATTATGCTAAACTAACTATATTATATATATATTATATTATAATACTATGTTATTATTTATATAGGTGTTATTAGTAATAAATATTGATTTATCGTATAATAATGTATATATAATGTATAAGCTATATGTATATTAGTCAAACAATAATGAAATATTCCTTTTATGCGTAGGTATATTAAAATATAAATATGGTGTTTAGTCAAATAAGTTATGATTATATATAATCGATAGAATGTATAGGTAGATAAACCTTCTTACGCGTGTTATATGCTTCTCGACCTGTCCGAATTTCATGTAATATTAATTCAAACTCGACTGTAGCGAGACAGGTGAATCAAGCATCAGAATCTTAACATCTCCGCTATATTTTTGATCAGTTCGATATATTTATGTGTAGCATAAAAGCTTAATTAAATCAGACATTGTGGATAATATAAATGAAGGATGTATATCTTAGTTTACAATTTCATTATGTCTATTTCTAGATATAATATATTATAATTATATATACATCTATTAAAATATTATATTTAATTTTACTAATGCTATTAAAAACTTCTAAGATCAATATACTATCTCTAGCGTATATGAGTTCCATATTTATGTAGTGATTTTACATAGGGTACACTAGACGAACTCAGTCGAGTAATCACTGATTACTGTACGTATGTGCTTATTTTTACAGGGTACTTAGATATATTAAGTGAATTAATATATATAATTAATTTTATTGTAATAATGACGTATACAATATCACAGTAGTTTCTATATATATTACTAAGGTGTTAAGATTATAAATCCATTTTAATCTTTACGCATATTAACTAACTATATATAATTAATTTATAATAATTTTTTTATATGTTAACCTAAGTGAATCAATGATAATACTATCTAGGTGAGTAGCTTTAAGTATTTATCTATAGGTTTGATCTCTAACTACGAGGACTAAAAAACGTAGCTTATATTTCCAAGCTTGTATTGTAGGTACTCAGTGTTTTATACTCATATATAATATAGATATAAGATATATATTATATTATATATATTGTCAGGCGGTACGAATAAGAGATAGAGCCGTAGAGGAGTATCGGGATAGGCTTCCGTTCATACGCCAATTATTTTTTTGTCTCTGTATATAGAAATAATCTGATACGAGTGGGTACTGATGGTTTATCTTTAATGGTATTTACTTGTGTGTTAAGGT
Organism: Trachelipus rathkii; assembly: GCA_015478945.1. Lineage (NCBI taxonomy): Eukaryota > Metazoa > Arthropoda > Malacostraca > Isopoda > Trachelipodidae > Trachelipus > Trachelipus rathkii. Next base: position 13,802 of record JABUQX010095961.1, on the reverse strand, counting down.
TATTCGAGAAATAGTTAAAAGAAACTAGATTATTGAATATAATTAGTATATTGTAACAGTAAGGCATTAGCATACTTAGAGCTTTCGTAATGAGACAATATGTGTGTGTGTATATTTAGATTTAAATTGGGAATATATTTCCTTACTTAACTCTGTTCTTTAAAGTAGTGTAGAGATGAGCCATCAAAGGTCTCGACTACCTCCATATAGTTTAGTATATATAAATATATATTACCTCAACATAAAATATTGTAATAATATATTAATGTTATACTTAGTATTTACACTTTAATATAATCTTCATCGATCCTGATATAATTAATATTTAGTTAGCTATGGTTCTCCATGTAAGCACTGCAATACATTGTCTGTACGATGTACGGATTAAAATAAATTTTACGCGATGGGAAAGATTCGATCGGGTGTACGCAAAATTATTAACGATAGTCTCAGTTTAGTCGCCGAAATAAATTGTGTGACAAGAATGTGTTTGAATCTCTCTCTCATCTCGTCTCTCTCTCTCTCTCTATAGTATATTATATATATACTATATATATATATAGTATTATATATATATTATATATTATAGTATATATATATATATACTATATATAGTATATATTATAATTCTACCGTATATATAGTATATATATTATATATATTTATACGAGCTAAGTTTCTCATTACGCTAACAAAAGCATGGCAACAACAGCTTTTAGTTTGAAATCCTTGCATTTTGTAAATTATTTGGTTATTAAATAAAAATTCTTTTTGTACATTAACTTAAAGTGATATTACCTTATATATTATAAAATAATTAAAATAGTGTATTAAAAATGGAAGTATGTGTAGATTTTATATTGAAAAATAGCTTTAAAAGCTTATCTTAGGACAACAAACTTATTTTTAAAAAATCTGGAAGGCCTACATTTCTTTAATTTCCAAATTGTAAATGACACCCAAGAATAGGCAAATCAATGTTCTGTATATCATATATAATGAATTATATTAGTATATGATTATTATATATTATATATGATAATATTATAATATATAATTACTAATTTAGTTTGAGTTAACTAATTTTGTTTTCATTAGGTAAGTAATGTTGTAGTAACTGGTACATGTACCTGTACTTATCTAAGTTCGGAAAAGTAAAGTTAAGTAGATTTTTTAAGAAATTTCTTAGGTGGCAAGCTTCTGGAATATGCCAGAAGTTGCCACTAAATAATTTCTTCTTAAAAAGCCTCTAGAAATATTCTAACTTAACTTTTCTGAACTTAGAAATTTACTTAACTGAAAAAAAATGACAAATTTCAGGAAAAAAAAGTCCCAGATTACCCAGTACTACCAAACACGTTATTTGCGCTACAGTAACTACTAATAATGTATATATATATTAATGTCATATCAAAATATTCACAATAAGAATATATATATTAAGTGATCTATGCCCTTATCGAGATATTTATCTAACTTATATCTAGCAGCTTATATTTCAATATGTTATGAAAAATATAATATATATATATTATTTAATTAACTGCCTAACTCAAATATATATGCTTCAAGGTACGCCACTGAAGATATAATATATAATAGCTAACAACTTATTTATGTAAACTACAGAACTTAGTGTGTAATAATACTTGACGACTAGTACTATAACTAGGATAATCATATATATATTAAACTTAGTAATATTATATATATGTATAAATGTAAGCGATAATAGGTAAATACGGAACTTTAATATACGTATATATATAAAATAAATACAGTATATCATATCTATTTACCTAACGTATCCTTATACCTATAACATATATATATACTGGAGGTATATATATATATATATAGATATATATATTATATATATATATATAGTGTATATATTGTTGCTTTAATTAAGAGAAGAAGGGGTACCATATGATGTATATATTATATTCTTAGTGCAGTCAATACGGATAGTATATATAACGTATTACTGTATAGGGGCTAATAGTATAGTAATATATTATATATATTCAAGATATGTTCACCGATATAAGTTATCATAATCCCTTATTTGATATATATCATTGTGAAAACTAGTATATGAGCGATAGATATATATTAATATATATATAATATATATATTATATTATATATACGTTATGTAACATGAATTGTTTTTAATAATTTAAGAACTCATGCATTAGTCTTATATTTTTTATTAGTGCACAGAATAATACTCAAACTTTTGAATACATACTCTATTACTTAAAAAACCGTAACAGTACGACCATTCAGCCGGAATTATTAACGATTACACTCACTCTGTTGCCGCAAACCTAGACCTAATCTAGATGGATGTCGTTGCCGTAAAGCCTAGACCTAACCTAGATAGTTTGTCTTTAGGTAATAATAAATTAATAATATTAATTTTATTATAAATAATATCAACGCACGTACTCACGGAAGCTATAGTGAATATGTACTACTTTTACTCAAATATTATCATAATTCATTTATTATTATATATTTATTAGACTTTAAAGCCATACAGTACGAACCTATCTAGGACGGATTCGTCGATTGCGTAAAACTCATATATAGACCTATAACTCATAGATAGTTTGTCTTAGTAAAAAATTATATAATATTATTTAAGTTTAATAATAATTATTCGTAATACTGCGCATGAAATGTATCAAATACTTCTCAATATTTTTAAAACATGCTTGTTCTCTTTATGTACCACATAATAATCACGACCATAAATAGATAGCGAGTAATAAGACTGTGTTTCCTGGCTCACCTCATCGTGTTGAAATATTTATTTACCGAGGTTTTCGTATAATATCACATTACTTTCTACACTTTTGACAACTCATTTTTTTAATAGTATTCTATACATATATATCATAATAAAAGAAAATAATGAGTTTACTATATATAATATATTATAAATTATTGGGTAAAATCATTTTACGGAGGTCGTGTAAAGCTTGGATGTGATATTCACAAAATTCTAACACAAAAGATCTCGACCTAACCCTTTAGAGTTGAAAGTTTATAGTTCAATTTTCAGCTTTATATTTATAAATATACATATTTTTTTCTTTTGAAACGTTCCATAAATTTTGGCCTTTTTTTTAAAAATAAATATACCAATGTTTAACAATCTTGTCTTATTCCAAATGAGTTTCCTCGATATTTGTAAGTTAAATATCGATAAAATATCGATTTGAGGTCAGAAAGAATATAAGTATTATATATAATATATATTATATTATATATATATTAATTCTACTGCTGTAAGCTAAGGCTAGATATGTGTACAAATATATTATACAAGTAATCACTATAAATAGCTTTAATTGAAGAATTATTAATAATCGAGACTGTCTGCAAAGAGAAAAGAAAACATTAATAGTGTCAGATTAATACAAATATAAGTTTTTAGGAGCCTCATTTACCTAGAGCAGCGCACCCCAACCTTTTTCCTTTCCTGTACCCCTTGATTAGGCTTATCATGCATTAGTACCCCCACCCACCCATCCTTTCATGCAAAAAGTTTGTTTTTGTCAGATAGTAATGTTCTTAGGGTTAGCTAAATAATCAAAACTTAAATTAATGACATTTATAGGCTTTTATTTTTGATATTACAATTTATTTCAAAATAGTCTAACATCAAAGCAAATAAAAACTATTAAAAAAAATAATTTGTAACTACATAAAGTTAATAATAATTATAATTCATCTTGATATACAGGTCTTCTAACGTAGCTCTTAATAAAGGTGAGGGAAAGACACATGC
>JABUQX010095961.1:0-5000 GCA_015478945.1 Trachelipus rathkii | reverse complement strand
TTTTTCCCCCTTTTTGTGGGGGCGCGCGTCCGCGGGGGGAGGGGGGGGGACGTTTCATACCCCGGAGGGATGGTCGGAGGAAATGAGGAACACCCAAAGACCAAAGAGGCGGGGGTTCCGGAGACCTCCCCCAGAGGGGGGGATTAGTCCCCCCGTCGTCAACCGGGAGAGAGCCCGACTCCTGCCATCTTTGCGGTTTAACCTATGGTATTCCTTTATTAAAGTTAATACCAAAGTGTTTTTTGGAAGTTAAAATTATTCTTTTTTTTTAACTAAAGGAATTACCATAGGGTAACCGCAAAGATTGGCAGGGTTCGGGGTTGTCTCTCCGGCCTCCCGGTGACGACGGGGGGATCATAATCCCCCTCTGATGGTGGGGAGGACAATACGGGTGTCTCTCTCAGCACCCCCGCTCTTTGCAGACTCTTTTTTATGGGGTGCTGCTTTGCTCTGCAAGGGCGTTGATTCCTCCGAACAATTCACCTCGTGGCGTATGGACAACGTTCCCCCTTTCTGTTCCCCACGGTCCTCTAGGCTATGCCTCAGATTGTGACCCACCTACCTGACACAATGGGGGAAATAATTTTAAAAATATAGGAGTCGATTCGAAAAATATAAAAAAAAAATAAATAACAAACAATATAATATCAATTTGTAACCATGTGGTAAAATAGTCCTCATCTCACCTTAGAATGCTGTATCTCCGCGTAAGTATTTTCCTCCTAACTTCCTCCGCACATTTTACCTTCAATGATCAATTTTATGTACAAAAGTTGAGGAACACTGCCGTTCTCTAGTTACCATCATGCTGTGTATATATATTTAATGAGCAATTATAAATAATTATAAATATATACACCATAAATATATATATAATATTAAGTATATAATATATATACTACTTTATAAGGATTTATAATAATTATATTATATATATTATATTTATATAATTATATATATTACATTAATATATTTATAATATATATATTATATATATATATTAATTATATTATTATAATATATAATTATATATATTAATATATATATATATATAATTAATATATGTATATTATATTTCTATATTATATATATATTATATTATATTATATTATACAACACTGCTGTCTGACACATAATAATTAATTATATATATATATATAATATTTTACGTACGATAAATTAATATAAATATTAAATAAAATGAATTTGTAAATATAAAACACTTAACATTGAAACACATTGCCCTTTCAACTAGAATAGACTATTATTCTTCTTTATATAAATAGGCTTCCCAAAATTTTTCATTAAATATATTAAAGCCGGTAATGAGAATATCCTGTATTAGAAATTATGTTTAGCTATATTTCTATGAGTTGTAATCCCAATGTCCCTAACATCGCCTTAATCCTTGGGTCAAATACTCTAGTGTATGTGTTAACCCACCGTTTTGTTTACCTTTTTTGGTGAAATTTATACCTACTTTTAAGATATCTCTTGCCCTTTATATACTATGTTGAATAAGTAAGGCTGATAGATCTATTTCTAAAGTGATATAATATCTAGTCTGTATCAAATAATAATTTTGTCTCAAAAGTTATTGTAGTTATTATACTTTCTAATTTAAATTATAATGTAATTTTATGTTAAGTATCTTTTTATATTATATTTAATATATTATTTATTTATATTTTTATATTATTTATATCTATTATTATAATTAATATATTTTGAAGTATATATATAAAATTATTCATTTTAATTATTATTAGTATATTTAATATTAAAGTATTTATATTAATAATAGGGTCAGAGTTCTTAAGATTTATAGAATATATACAGTCATAGATTATAATAGCTCTAAATTTTATATATATTTATACTCACCAACTTTCGAGTAAATACGATTCCTTAATATAATCCAATAAAGTAAGAAACAGTCACTCTTTGTTTAATGGATTTTCTATAATTAAATTAAGTCGTGATTATTATTATTATAATTATTTTAGGCGATTATAATATCTTATCTCACTTTTTTGTTTCATAATTTTGTGACATAATAATATAATTATCTGCTTTATTTTAACCTATTTTATTGTTTAATATTTTCATTCATTTGACATCAACTTCGTGAATAATAAATAAAAAAATAGAAAATAATTTATTAATATATTATTATATGATACGCACATATTATTCTGAAATTGATATGTTAAAAAAGATAATATATATCAATATCAAGTATTACTATAAATGTTTTACGATGATAAAAAGCAACACAAGCTAAGCACTGTGAAGTACAGAGTCGCTACTTATTTAGATATATATATTATATATATATTTATACTATATTATATATATATATATTATATATAGGACCTTAAGTATACCATGTTCCTTCAAAATAATTTAGTATTGGGAAGGGTTGGTAATAATTTCTATAGCAAAATTAAAATTAAAATTCGATTGCTATAAAAGAACTTATTTTATTTATTTTTGAGCTTCAATTGATTTATCTATAACAATCTTTTATTTAAATTTTAGTTTATATTATATATATAATATAATATATGATTATATATATATATATATTTATTATATATATATTATATATATATATAGTATATATATATATAATTTATATATATTTTTTATATATTATATATTATAATATAATATATAGGTTCAACTTTTTTAATGCTCACAGTATGGAGCTAGGAACGCAGGTCCCTACATAAAACAATTATATTTTAGGAATTTCAGAAGGCGGATTGGCAGCTTTGAATGGAGTGCTTTTTTTGCAGATTATTTTTTGCAGGGATGGTTTTTTTTTTTTTTAATAAAGGAATACCATAGGGTAAACCGAAAAGATGGCTGGAGTCGGGGTCTCTCGGCCTCCCGGTGGACGACGGGGGGATTAATCCCCCCCTGGATGGTTCCGGACCCCGCTCTTTGGTCTTTGGTGTCGCGGGGGTTCCTCCGACCCTCCCCTCCGGGGTATGAAACATCCCTCTGTCCCGTCGGCTCGAGCCCCTAAAAAAAAACTTAAAAATTTTCCAAAAAAAAAAACAAACTTATTTCATCAGATTTAGGTTGCACAATCAAACGTAGCAAGTGAGGGGCGACGTTTCATACCCGGAGGGTGTGATTGTCGGAGGAACCCCGCGACACCCAAAGACCAAAGAGCGGGGGGTTCCGGACCATCCGGATGGGTGTTTTTTTAGTCCCCCCGTTCGTCACCGGGAGCCGAGAGACCCCGACTCCTTGCCATCTTTGCGGTTTACCTTTTACCCTTGTATATTCCTTTAGTTAAAAAAATAAAAATTACTTCAAAAAAAAAAAAAAAAAAAAGTTAAATCCCCAATCCTTAGGAATTTTCGGTCTGATTCCAATATATAATATGTTTTACTGTAGGACCTGCGTTCTTCTACTACTTAAGCATAGCATAAAATAATAAAATATTTTAAATATTTCTTGGGTGGTTGGGGGTGTAACCATTTTTTTTTTATTTTAAAGATTTTCATATTATTATGATGTGGTATATATATAATATAAAATGATTCATATCTGTAACATATCTATATATATTTTTATTTATTTATTTTTATTATATATTATTTATTATTATTATAATATATAATTTTATATATAAATACATAGGTAGTTGAAGCTCTAAGATAAAGGAAATAGATGTATTTTTATTTTTTCTTATTTTTTTTTAAAAGGTTTTTCTTGTATTGTATTTTATGAGCACATTCAAATAATTTTCCATTTTGTAACTATTATATTATTATCATGACGTCTCTAATATTGCTTAAGCTTTTACAGTTACAGAAGCCTAATGGCTGGAGTACTAAAAAAAATCATGCATGCAATTCTTTTAGATATTTGTTAATATTTGTTTATTATTATAGGTTGAAATTAAATAAAGTTTCTTATCTTTTTTTAGGATTTCAAAATACAGAATGTATTTAAAATCCAATTCACAGTTTTACAACTTCAATACTAAATTATTTTGAAGGAGCACAGTTTACTTAAGGTCCTATATAATATATTTATTTATTTTTTATTATATATATATTATATATATTATACTATATATACTTATATATATATATATATATATATTATAATTATATATATATTATTTATTTTTATATATATTACTACTATATATATATATATAGTGTAAATAAAAAAAGTGTAAATATGTAAATATGGCACGTTGTTTATTGAAAACAGCTGGCAATGGATTTGGTTGTGAATTATTAAAAATCGATTATCTTTTCTAAAATTTCTATATCTGAATTACTCTTTAAAGCCATACTTATTTACCTCATGGATTTTTAATAATATATTGCTTGTATATGATAATAAAATTTATTAAATTTAGTTATTTTAATTTTTTTTGAATTTATTTTATCGATCAGGAACAATATAAATATTATAATACTTGGTTTAGGCACCTTTGGCACCTGCAATGCTTTAACGCGATGGGATGCCAGTAATTAACGTTCTGCACAAAATTTCTGGATTTTTTCGAAATAGAAACAAACCTGATAAGATTACTTTCTATATAGATGATTTTTACTTTAGTTACTGTTAAATTGTGAAACGTGTTATTTTCTAGCATTCTTCAAAACGACCATCAAATCTCGACAATAGGGTATTTCTGAGGTATAATTAATTCAGGTCCATGTGGTGATATTAAGTACCTCTCGCCATTACTTTGATAACCATAATCTTCTTTATGACTATTAGCATGAATGATAAGGGGCTGTAATGAGTCTATGTTTGAAAAATCCAGGTCTTACGTCACCTAACCCTCCTATGTTTGAGGTAGTTAAACTAAGTTATGTAATATAACATTTTATAATTACTTAATGCTTTGGTCCTTGGTGCCTTTCAACAATCATTATCGACTTTGGCCAATTAACAGATAATTGGCATCCCTTTAACACCTGATTTTTCTGTGTTTGAAATTTTATTCTGTCTTCAGATTT
>JABUQX010095960.1:10000-12500 GCA_015478945.1 Trachelipus rathkii | reverse complement strand
ATATATATAAATAATCATATATATATATAGGGTATATATATATATATATAATATATATATAATATATATAATGTATATAATATATATATATATAATATTCCTAGTGGTGCTCACGTATGTGCTGCGGTTGTTCACGTAATGTTAGCTCTGATGTTATATACTGACTTCATATTTTTGCTGTGTCGTGTTGGGTGGTGTGTTTGTTGTGTGTGTTGTTGTTGCAAGCGGTAGATGCTGTTTCATGGATTGTGGTTGGTTTTGTCTTGATTCTTGATTGCTAATAACTCTAGCGTTTCACTTGTCGTCAGATGTTTTTTAATAAAGTTCTTTTAATTTTTTATAAGTATAATGTGGATTGGCGTTGGCATTGATTTGCTTGATGCGGATGGTGACTGCTGTAGATGATGTCATGCGATTATTGTTGTTGTCGCGTGTAATGCTGTCAAATGGAATGTCTTTGTTGAATTAGGAGGATTGGTTTCTCGAGCTGTTCGCTGTTGTATCTAACGGGCTCAATTTTGGTGGTGAAGAAGAAGAAAACGGAGGTGTAGGTGAGGCAGAAGAAGTGACGAAGAGTGGAAGGAGCAGTTGAGCGGTCGAAGAAGAAGAAAGAAGAAGGGAAAGGAGGAGAGAGCAAGTAGAGAAGAATGAGAAGCAGAAAAAGAAGTTCTACTAATGGGCAGAAAAAATTCAGAGTTAAAAAAAACCATATACTAAAGAAATAGTAACTAAACAATAATACTAATAATATAATAATAATAATAATAAAAATAATATAATAATTAAAAATTATAGTAAAAATAATAATACTTAAAAATATCCAGTCACCATATGGAATATACGTTTGGGATTGGGCTCTTGTATATCTCTCTCTCTCTCCTCTCTCTCTCTCTCTCTCTCTCTCTCTCTCTCTCTCTCTCTCTCTCTCTCTCTCTCTCTCTCTCTCTCTCTTAATCCTCTCTCTCTCTCCTCTCTCTCTCTCTCCTCTCTCTCTCTCTCGGCTCCTCTCTCTCTCTCTCTCTGGTGTGTATATGCATTGTGTAGGACGTGTATAAACAACTCCCCATGCGTTTGATGATTGTGGTAACTCAACGATTTGCTCGTGTCACCAAGCCTCGGCTTGCACAGTGTATGTAAAATACCAAAGGCGGGGTTAGGCTTAAGGGAGGGGTTGAACGGGATGATAAAATGACTTAGGGTAATGTATAGGTGTGTTTAAAAAATATATATATAAATAATCGACTTGTATCTACGATGAGAGTGTAGCCTACTCTCCACAGTCAATGATCTATAATTAATATAAAGTAATATATTATAATTATTACAATTATCACAAAATTGAAATTTCATATTAGAATTAGTTTTTAATTAAAGCTGCTTAAATAGATAATAATAATAATAATATAATAATAATAATAATAATAATAATAATAATAATAATACATAATAATAATAAAATAATAATAAATAATAATTTAATAATAATAAGTAATAAAAGAAGAAGAAGAAAGAACCACTAAAATACACAAAAAAAACACCAATTATATAAAAAGAGTATTAATTTTTTTAAATTCTAAGTTCATTTTCCTAAATTGTTTTCTAGGTGATAAAAATTGCTACTTTAGTTTCTGACAGTACACACGCAGGCACACACACACACATATATATTATAAACTATATATATATATATATATTAATTATATTATATATATATATATATATATATTATATATATATATATATATACGTATATATATATATTAATATTATATTATAGCTGAGCTTAACTGTCAATTGAAATAAAATTTATTAACATTTTGATTATAAATGAAATCCAGTCTATCATATCTGTCATTATCTATTATTTATTATTTGGTCTATAAACTGGTTCATTAAATACATTTATAATAATCAATAATAATAATAATAATCAATAATAATAATAATAATAATAATAATAATAATAATATAATAATAATAATAATCATTTTATAAGAGTAGAATTACCCTATAATAATAATAATAACAATATATATATATATATATATATATATATATATATATATATATATATATAGTATATATAATATATATATCTATATATCTATATATATATATATATTATATTTATATATATATATATATATATATAATATAATATATATATATATATATATATATATATTAGCACAAAGTTTTTTTTAAGTTTATAAAAAATTGCCCAAATAAGTAAATTTGCCTGGAAATATTATAAAAGTCGGAAATCAGAAAGCAAAAAATCAGTGCAACTTGTTTGGGGAATATTTATATTTTTTAAGCTTTAATCATAAATCTGTGTTATATATGAATTTTACTTTTTATATATGTTAGTATAAAATTATTTTATTATTATTATACGATGCGTTCTTTATAAAATATTAGTTTATTGTACATAGTTTTGTTTATTTTTTTTTGTTTATTATGTATCGAAGAAATAATCTCAAAAGTTGATTTCATTGGC
>JABUQX010095959.1:22500-33926 GCA_015478945.1 Trachelipus rathkii | reverse complement strand
TGATTCCATTCAGAAGTTTACCACCAACACCATATTATAGATCACCAATACCCGCCATAAAGCTTCCCTATTAACTCCATCATACGCCTGTTGCAAATCCATAAAACCCAAATATAATTTATTCTTCTCTCTCATTTAATACCTTCAATCATTTGTTTTAATTTAAAGATTTGATCCAGTCCAATACATCCTCTACCACCCTAAACGCACCTTTGTTCTTCACCAATCAGTCCCTTCAGTCACTCGACGCACTCTTTCAACCAAAATGCCAGCATATACCTTCCCTACAACACTCAATAAGGGTCAATCCATTTTTTCCGTACCGCTGATGGCCGCTCGATAATTTTTAAAACTCCTTATATATTTGCATGGCGTTAATGCTAATATCATCCCTGAAAGTTCAACTCACCATTCATTTTTGTAGATTTACTCTGGTTGTAACAGGGTGAGCCAAAATGTTTGACCAGGTGGAGCAAAATTTATCACTTAATAGAGGTAACATTTTAAGTCATATCTCCATATTGGTAATTCTTATACCAAATTTCATAGAGTGATTTGTTAGGGATACTTTAAGGTACATTTGGCCTTTCCTGTTTTTTTTTGGGAAAATAATATTTCACCATGAAAATGAATCCGAAAAATTGTGTTAAAAATCGAAGAAATTTCCATTTTCGTGGGTGTATTATTAAAAGAAGGAAATAATTTAACGATATAAAATTTTGTGTGATGATACATACTAAAGTAGGGTTTAACTTAAATCTTATTTGAAGTTTGGTAAATATTTTTAAAAAAATTTACAGGGTGTCCAAAAATCAATTTTTCGGAAAATCTGTAACTTTGAACCTTAATATCTCTGATGGGGTAAGTGCTAAAAATCTGAAAATTTCACACATTATACTACTACCATAGATGTTCCTTCACCTGCAATATTGACTTTGGTATTTGCTTGTTTTAAGAAATACAGCCATTCAAAAATGCCAAAAAAAAAAAAAATTTAAGTTGTGTTATGATAGCATACGTAGGCCTACTCGTAATATAAAGTACCTATATTGTTAAAATGTGTAAATATTATTATTATTATTAGAAATTATTAAAATTTATTGTCATAATTCTTTTTTTTTCAATTTTTATTTAGCATAAAACAATGAAAATAAAATTCATAATTTTGGAAAAAATTCACGTTTGAAAAATGTCAATAAAATATAACTTAGACTTGTGTTTTTCTATCCAAATTAATACTATAACATTATTAAAATCTACTTAACATTTAAATTATAATTAAAATTAGTTTGGACAAACACAGACGTAATAATATTTAATGTAAAGCGCGACATTAATTCAGTTATGCAAGCTAAGATTTTGAAGTGTGCTTGTGTCGCTCTTACCATGTTGATTGTAAATAAAAAAATATATACGGGCCTCTTTATCTTAAAAAAAATGTTTGTGTGTGCTACGTTTATGTTATATATATATATATATATATATATATATATATATATATATATATATATATGTTATATATATATATATATATATATATATATATATATATATATATATATATATATATTTATACCTTATATATATATATAGTTATATATAGGTACCGTAAAAATGGGGAAATCGTCAAAATCGCCGTTTTTTAATGGAATCATGTGAAAAATCGTAATTTATACTTTACTTTAATAGTCCATTTGAATCAACATGGTAAGAGCGACACAAGCACACTTCAAAATCTTAGCTTGCATAACTGAATTAATGTCGCGCTTTACATTAAATATTATTACGTCTGTGTTTATCCAAACTAATTTTAATTATAATTTAAATGTTAAGTAGATTTTAATAATGTTATAGTATTAATTTGGATAGAAAAACACAAGTCTAAGTTATATTTTATTGACATTTTCCAAACGTGAATTTTTTCCAAAATTATGAATTTTATTTTCATTGTTTTATGCTAAATAAAAATTGAAATAATAATAATAATATTTACACACTTTAACAATATAGGTACTTTATATTACGAGTAGGCCTACGTATGCTATCATAACACAACTTAAAAAAATTTTTTTTTTTGATGGCTGTATTTCTTAAAACAAGCAAATACCAAAGTCAATATTGCAGGTGAAGGAACATCTATGGTAGTAGTATAATGTGTGAAAATTTCAGATTTTTAGCACTTACCCCATCAGAGATATTAAGGTTCAAAGTTACCGATTTTCTGAAAAATTGATTTTTGGACACCCTGTAAATTTTTTTAAAAATATTTACCAAACTTCAAATAAGATTTAAGTTAAACCCTACTTTAGTATGTATCATCACACAAAATTTTATATCGTTAAATTATTTCCTTCTTTTAATAATACAACAATTTTTCGGATTCATTTTCATGGTGAAATATTATTTTCTCAAAAAAAACAGGAAAGGCCAAATGTACCTTAAAGTATCCCTAACAAATCACTCTCTATGAAATTTGGTATAAGAATTACCAATATGGAGATATGACTTAAAATGTTACCTCTATTAAGTGATAAATTTTGCTCCACCTGGTCAAACATTTTGGCTCACCCTGTTACAACCAGAGTAAATCTACAAAAACGAATGGTGGTTTTGAACTTTCCAGGGATAACATTAACGCCATGCAAAATATAAAAGTTTTCAAAAATTATCGAGCGGCCAACTTCCATTATTTTGGTACGGAAAAAATGGATTGACCCATAAACTTATTCCCCTATAATTTCTACAGTTCCCCTTTTCTCCCTTACCCTTATACAAGGGTACTATTACCGCTCTCCTCCAATCCTGGAACTATACCCTCATAAAACGCTTTATTAGCACAACTTCCAAACTAATCAATCACCATCTCCGCCTCCGCTCTTGATCCATTTCACCAGTAATTTCATCTATACCTGCAGATTTACCATTCTTCAACTTCTCACTCTACCCATTACCTCCTCCTTACTAATAACCTCATCCCCAAAATACCTATTCCTTCTTGTACCATCAAACCCACACACATTCACTAACACCTCATCATTACTTTTAATATTGTGCAGATTTTCGAAGTGTTCTTTCCACACTCCCCTCACATCCATTTCATCAGTTACAAAAGCACCATCCCTATTCATTATTCTAAGCAGATTCCCCTTATTCTCATTCTTAACCTCAAGGCTTCTTCCAGTAGAGCTTCCTATTCCCTTGTAGGTCCTCATTCATCCTCCTTCCAAACTGTTCATTTACCTCTTGTTTTCTCCTACGATGCACCTTTAGTATTTCTTTTTCCTCCTCCTTATAATTCCAAGCATCTTTCTTTGAAACTTCATCATTTGCTTTCAGTACATTCAAACCACGTTTCTTTTTTACCTTTGACCGTTTTCATATCACTTCTTCATTCCACCATTCGCGTTAACATTCTTACTTCCTACTTTAGCACATCCACACACTTCCTTTGCACTACTAACAACTGCTTCCTTCATTTGCCCCCAGATTTGTTCAGTATCAACTTGTTCACATTCAACCGATTTACTAGCGAGCGCTCTTACATACTTATCCTTATTATTTTGTTCACTTAACTTCTCACTCTTAATTTTACTCACTTCCTTCGTATCACCTTCCTCTCCATCCAAGCCCCCACTAACTTAATTTTACATAGAACAACATAATGATCCGATAATCCCATTCCTAAACCCCTCACTGATTTAACATCCAACACATACTTCAACATCTCCTTCTTCACCAACACAAAATCAATCATACTTTTCACTTCGATACCATCTCTACCTACACCAACTCTAGTATACTTATGGATACTCTTGTGAAGAAAATATACTTACACATACCCTCTTCACAGAAATCAATCACCTTCCTACCATTCTCATTTTCTCCCGCCACCCCAAAACCACCTGTTATACCATCCCTTTTTTTGATCACCTATCCAACCATTCAGGTCCCCCAACACTATCAATCTGAAGCTCCTACTCACCCCATCCAGAACATTATTCAGATTATCCCAAAAAATCGTACTCTCTTCAACGTTTCCCTCAGATGGACCATACGTCATAACCACACATACCTTGACCTTTTCAAACTTAAATTTAACCATTAGAATTCTAGGACTCACACAATCAAAGTCTACCATAGCTTTGTACCACAGGTCACTCATCAAAATTGCAACTCCTTCTCTTCCTCTCTCATTCTCTTCCACACCAGCACGCACACATTTCACACCACACCACTTAATTTCACCTTTTCCTTTCATCTTTGTTTCAGTCACAGCGAGCAAATCAAATTTGCCCTTTCTAAATACATCCATCACCTCTCTCCTCTTCTCCTCAACATTTATTCCTCTGACATTCCATGTACCCACAATGATTCAATATACAATTTCCTGTTGAAAATTAGAAGTATTTCCAAGTTTATTATGATTTACGACTCATCTCCGGGAGGCATGCATCAGCATTCCTAGCAAGAGATAGGTAGTAGTGGGCAGCCACAACCCAACTACCACCGCCCCTTAGTCGACTTCACGACACGCAGGACATACGATGTAGGCAATTTTTTCTCCGCACACAGGGATATGAGTAGTAGGGATGTCTGTAAGGTGTTATCTAGAAGTGGGGTGTGTACTTTAATCATGTGTATATGATATGTAGATAAATGGTGGTTAGTAATATGTTGCCTGGAGGATGAGTGTGTAAATAATAATAATAATCTACCTTTTTTTCTCAGGATTGGGAGTAAGGTGCGCTACAATCATCGGAAAAGGAAGTGCAGTAGGAGAATATGACAAATGTCGAAAAAGAAAGCCCAGCCTTACCGCCCACTCTATAACATTAATTAGTGACAACTCGTCAGTTAGAAAAATCCACCCTTGAGCTTCACGGGACCTCGACGGACTATAGCATCTCGTCAATGATGGGTTCATCCCTTGACTCAGGTGCCCCCATACCAAAACCCCGCCATTCTCTCCTATCATGCACCTTTATTCTCGCCTCTGCCAAACTCACATTTCTCTCCTTCAGACATTCGTTCACCGACTCAATCCACTTTCTCTTCGGTCTCGAAGCACACTCACCACTATACATCCGCTTAACCAACCGACTATCATCCATCCTTTTCTTATGACCAAACCATCTCAACATACTTTCATTTATTCTTATTTACCCCTTTCTTCACACCACACAACTCTCTAATACGTTCATTCCTCATTTTATCAATTCTTCTCACACCTAGCACGCCCCTAAGATTGTCCATCTGAACACATTGAACTTTAGATCTATACTTCTTATTCCAAACCATAGTCTCACTACTATACATTAACACAGGTAACATACCCTCATGTAAGACCCTAGCGCACTCAAGACTTAGTTAGTCCCTTACATTCACTCAACGATTTAATTGCACCAGCAACCTTCCTGCCATTCACAACTTTCCTACTTCACTTTGCATCATCCGTTCCCTTCTCATCTAACCAGGGTTTGCACGATTGGGGACAACGTGATTGTCCCAAATGGTTTTTTTTTTTCAGAAAAACCCACATTGAAAAAAAAACCAAAAAATTTTATAGAAAATAAAAAAACATTTTTTTTTAAAAAGAGTTAATTGAAAATTAAAACCATATACATTTTCCTTTAAATTTTTATTCATTCAAAAAAAAAAAATTTAATTTCAGTAAGCAAATTATTCATTTGGTGTTTCATTTGGAATCACCTTCATTTATTAAGAAATTTGTAAATTTTTACCAGCTTGCTGGCCTTTTGTACACCAAGCCTGTTTCTTAGCTTAGACCAGATATGGCCAAATGTTGAGAACACCCTCTCAATAGAGGCAGAACTTGGTGGACAGCTTAAAAGATCTGAGCAGAATTTACAGAATCCTTTTGGCAAGAGATTGTTTTTTGATGTACGTTTTTGCATAATTTTCCACCATTTTGAAGGACAAGATTTATATGTTGTTAATATAGTTTCATCGAACATAGAGGATGGAAAAAAACTGTTATCTTTAATAGCAAATGCCATGAAAGGTGCGAAATATTCATGGTTGTATAGCTTCAACCAGGATTCAGCTTCATCTTGCTGCTGACTGGATAATTCAGATCCTATATAAAGAAAATGTGATTTTATATATATATATATATATATATATATATATATATATATATATATATATATATATATATATATATATATATATATATATATATATATATATATATATATATATATTGTCTCGTTCCACTTTCTTCCTTTTTAGTATTATCGTCCTACCTCTCACATGACCACATCCTTGCTTGCTATTGGTCAATCGATCCCGCCATCTTATCGCCTTGAACAAGCTTTCTGGAACCGCTCCTTTATTTCGTCCCAAATAACCTGTTTTCATTACAAACAATTTGCCAAATCTTATGAATATTGATCTTGTGAGCATCAGTGATTTTATTAACGTTTAATGCTCCATTTGTTTTAAGTGCATCCCTTGCCTTCGAATGTTACAAGATTTTGACAACCGAAAACGAGTTTTGTTACTACAGCCTTCTGAAACTTCAGTTACGTCCCTGAACGTAACATTGATGCCCCTGGAGTTTTGCCGTCGCTATCCCGGCATTTCTGCAATCACATCTTGAAGCAGAAGTTTAATTCCATAATATTAAAAAAATTATTAATTTATTTTACTGAACAAATTTAAAAAAAAAAAATTTTTTTTGAAATATTATCAGGCCCATTTCTGGCCCAAATTACCAATTTCAATTATTTATTTTTAAATCATTTCGGCCCATAAAAGCGGCTTACTATATATTATTGTTACCATTTATACACCTATTTGTTAAAATTTACTCTGTCTTTGGTCTCCGACCATCATATTTTTCATATTAGCGTATGTAAGTTGCGTTTTTAGCGCATTTAATTTCGTAATTGTCCTCAAAATATTTTTGCAATTTACATATTTTAATCATTTATTTTTACATTATTTTAGCCCGTAAAAGCGGCTTACTATATATTTTCCTCATCCATTGTATACCTTTTTGTAGTATTTAGTCTATTATCTGGTCCCTGACCATTATTTTCATAATATTTAGCGTGTGCAAATCGCATCTTAGGCACAATTTTTTTTGATCTCGTAATATTGTCTTCAAAATTTTTATTACTATTTTACATTTTTAATATTACAAATCATGTCCCCTCCTGACGCTGCAAATACTGAAAATATGAATGTTATATCCCAACAGCCTGCTTCAGACAGGGAATCATCTGGTGTATATACTGGTAAGTTTGTTAACAACGTTTTGGATCTGACCTTTACATTACTCGAGCTCCAGCTGGAATCCACCAATGAGCTTGCACGATTCAGAGCTCTTTTAAATATCTTGCCTGTTCCCGTATTACAGCGCCTGAAAGATGTTTTACCCTCCTTACATTCCCACAACCAGCCCTATACTCAACTTAAAACCGAACTTTTAAACCGGCTGGGAGAAACCGATGCCGAAAAAGTAAAAAAACTTTTGACTGGTGGCTCTCTTGGCGATAGATTACCGTCAGTTTTATTATCTGACATGCTCAATCTGCTTGACGGGCCTCCCGTCGGTAACTGCATACATATTGTACGCCATCTCTTTCTACAAAAACTTCCCACAGAGATGCAACTGCGTTTAGCAACGGTCGATCCTAACTGTTCATTGCAAGAGCTCGCTACTTATGCAGATAGGGTTTGTAAAGCGAAACCTCTTCCGACAGCAGACATACCATCACAAGTTTCGCATATCACGGATCCCACCTGTAATAATAATAATAACTTACCACCAGCGTCACCTTCGCATGTGAGTGAGTCAGTAAATGCACTTCGGCACCCACCGGCCCCAGAAAATGCTTATATTTTATCACAACTACAGGTGTTACAGAACACCATCATGGACTTAACTACGAGATTGCGAGCTTTGGAAACGCGTTCCACTGCTCCTCCCCCCCCTCCTCCTTCCCTTCCTTATCCTCAACAACAATATCCTTATCCTCAACAACAATATCCTTATCCTCAACAACAGTATCCTCAGTCCTCTCCTCATCCTTATTCGCAATCCCCTTCATACCCTCAGCCTCCTCCCAATCCTTCATACCCCCCGCCCCCTCCCAATGCACCAAATACTTATTCTACATACAATTACGGTCATCATTCTCGCTCTCCTACTATGCAACGACGTTCGTACCGTCGCTCACCTACTCCTTCGCGTCAATTCGCCTCTTCTCCTGTTGATTCTCAGGCTTTAGTTCAGTTTCCATCACATAACCAACAGGGTATTTGTAGGAACCATCAACGTTTCGGAGATCAAACTCGGTCATGTCTTAAGCCTTGTACATTCGGGAATTTAAACTTAAACACCACTCTGTAAATTCGCTCGGAGTGGTTTCAAAAGCGTCCAACTTGCTTTGTGTTTACGATCCATCCACCAAACTATCTTTTCTCGTAGATAGCGGCAGTACCATTTCCGCGGTGCCACGTTCCATCCTCGAAAACAAACGAGCTCCAGAACCATCCGGCTCTTTACGCGCCGCCAACGGCACAACCATTAACACTTATGGTACCAAACGACTCCATTTAACGCTCTCGTTCCGTCGTGATTTTATATGGGACTTCACGATAGCCGACGTAACATTACCAATATTAGGTGCAGATTTCCTGTCCCACTTCAACCTTCTTGTAGACATGAACCACAACCGCATCATTGATTTTGAGACACATTTCTCATCCGCTTGTATTCGTGCATCTGCTTCCATCAGTGGCATACATCTTTCTCCATCTAATAATGTTTTTGAATCATTATTAATCACCGATTTTCCAGAGCTTCTTTCTCCAGTCTCCAAGTTCCCTCCTGTGAAACATAATGTTGTTCATCACATTGAAACTTCTGGCAGACCTCCATTCTCTCATGCACGACGTCTTGCACCAGATAAACTCAAAGCGGCAAAGCTAGAATTTGAATCTCTCTTAGAGAAGGGCATCATCCGCCCCTCAAAGTCCGATTACGCCTCTCCATTACATATGGTTCTCAAACCAAATGGGGATTATCGCCCGACTGGCGATTATCGCTGCCTGAATGCGATCACTCGCCCAGACCGCTATAATGTACCTCATTTACAGGATTTCACATCCCACCTCTCTGGTTGTACCATTTTCTCAAAAATTGACTTAATTAGCGCATTTTTTCAAATTCCCGTCAATCCGGAAGACATTCATAAGACTGCCATTATCACTCCTTTCGGCCTTTACGAATTTCTGCGAACGCCATTCGGTTTACGAAATGCTAGTCAATCATTTCAACGTCTTCTAGACTCAGTATTACGTGGTTTACCCTTCGTATTCGCCTACATAGACGACTTATTGATTGCCAGTGCTTCTCCGGAAGAACATACTTCACATCTCAGGCAAGTTTTTACCAGACTAAGTGAATTTGGTCTATGTGTCAACTCTTCCAAATGTGAATTCGGAGTTTCATCCCTAACCTTTCTTGGACATACGATCTCTGCCGAAGGTATACGTCCCCTTGAGGATCGTGTGGCAGCCATTCGTGACTTTCCGAAGCCTGTAAAACAGCGTCAACTCCGTCGTTTCTTAGGGATGGTAAATTTTTACCATCGCTTCATACCGTCCGCTGCTAAAATTCTCCTTCCTCTCCACGCACTTCTTAAACATCCACGTAAAGGTTCTGCTGCTTCTGTCACTGTAGATTGGAACGACGAAGCAACTAATGCCTTCACCGCCATCAAGGAAGCCCTTGCCTCTTCCGTGTTACTTATATTTCCATCCGACACAGCCCCGACTAGAATCAACACAGACGCTTCAGACTTCGCAGCTGGAGCTGTGCTACAACAATTTATTGACAACGAATGGCGTCCGTTAGCTTTCTTTTCTAAAAAATTCCAGCCGCCTGAAACAAGGTACAGCGCATTTGGAAGGGAACTTCTCGCAATTTATTTAGCTATTAAGCACTTCCGTTACTTCATAGAAGGTCGGGAATTCCATGTTGTAACTGATCATTTACCCATCACGCATGCCATTACAGCTTCCACAGTGAAACAGTCACCTCGTGAAGCTCGCCACCTTGAGTTCATTGCCCAATTCACAACTGATATCCGCCATATAAAAGGAAAAGACAACATTCCTGCCGATGCTCTTTCCCGAATTAACGCTATTTCTCCTTTACCAGACATTGATTTCGTCGAAATGGCTCGTCTGCAGCAACTCGAAGACATTGTTTTTCCTAGTGCTTCTTCTTACGACATTCAAACAGTAGAAATTTTTGGTTTTCCACCTTTGTTATGCGACGTCTCTTCCGCACACCCTCGTCCAGTAGTACCTACCCCCATGCGTAGAAAGGTTTTTCACACCATTCACGACGTGTCGCACCCAGGGGTAAAAGGTAGTCAAGTCAAGATAGGTAAGCATTTCGTTTGGCCGTCCTTACTAAAGGATGTTAAACAGTGGACAACGCAGTGTCTCAACTGTCAAAAATCCAAAGTGCACAGGCACACTGTCGCCCCTCTTCAGCAATTTCTTCCCCCTGGTGAACGTTTTGACCAGGTGCACATTGATTTAGTCGGCCCTTTACCATCCTCAAATGGTTTCACCCACATTCTCACTTGCATTGACCGGTACACTCGATGGGTAGAAGCCATTCCCTTGCGTGATACTTCCAGCGAGACTATTGCTCAGGCATTTCTGTACAACTGGATAGCCAGGTTTGGCACTCCGTCGACTGTGTCCACAGACCAGGGTAGGCAGTTTGAGTCTCACCTCTGGAAGGACCTTATGACCTTAATCGGCTCTAAGCGCCTTCGCTCTTGCAGCTACCATCCGCAAGCTCAAGGGCTCATAGAGAGGTTCCACCGACAGTGAAAGCTTCTCTTATGGCCCATGGAACACCGGACAATTGGTCCGAAACTCTTCCTCTTGTCCTACTCGGTATCAGAACTTCGTACAAAGAAGACCTCAAATGCTCAACTGCTGAGCTCGTCTATGGCACCACCATCCGAATACCTGGTGAGTTTATACTTCCCTCTCCAAAAACTACGAACCAGCACACCTTCCTGGCTCGCCTTCGTCAATGTACTGAGGCGTGGAAGCCGTCTTTGCCACGCCACCCTCCCCGTCCGACCTACATGCCTGCGGATTTGGAGACTTGCTCTCATGTATTAATTCGGCATGATTCACACCGTAGCCCCTTGCAAGCCCGCTATGACGGACCTTTCCTCGTATTAAAACGCTATCGAAAGTTTTTCACCTTACAGAAGGGGAGCAAAAGCGAAAACATATCAGTGGATAGGATCAAACCGGCTTATTTCGAACATGATCCCGCTTCTTCCACCACTCCTCCTCCACCTTCGGCACCCGCACCATCTACCTCTACTTCGCAAGATAATATCGACTTTATGCCCATT
>JABUQX010095959.1:10000-17500 GCA_015478945.1 Trachelipus rathkii | reverse complement strand
CCATAACGCGTCAATGTTACCAACAATAGTTTTAAACGTGAATGTGAAAAGGTTTAAGAAAACAATGGTATTCAAGACAGCTCATAATATCGATACATGTAATGTAATAAAGTTGTTAATAGTTTCATAACAAATTTACACCTATGAATCTTATCCACAACATGCAAGAAGGGAGAAGAATGTCAGGTCGTTTCAACTTGTCATACAGTATTTACAAATATTGTTCGAAGACGCCTCCATCAACGCGAATACATGCCTCAGCCTCTGGCGCCAGCGTTTTCATTGATGCCAATGACAGTGACGCCAGGTTGATTCCCCTAACATGCGTTGGTAATTCGACGGCGAAGATCATCGGCGAGGTTACTGGGTCATTAAACCCATCGTACACGGTATGTTTAAGATACCCCCACAGAAAGTAGTACCAGTGGTGTTAAGGTCGGGGTGAACGCGACAGGCCATCGGAAATGGACCAGATCTTGATTGATCCATCTTACCCGAAAAAGGTTCTGCTCGAGGTAGGTCGTCACCTATAGCTGCATTTAGTGACTGGACACCCAGCATGTTAAGTCAATATATTCTTCGTTGTGTGTTCTTAAGGTTATATCACCAGGAGGTCGACAAGGACCCGTTGCAGGAAATGGAGGTACGCTGTGCTGTCAAATTGTCCCTCGAGAACTAAGGCCCGATATTACTACTATTGAGTGTAACCACACCAAACGTTAGTGACTGAGTAAGTAGCCCTGTGATGGCTTGTGGGATGTTAGACGGGGGTTTGTTTCCGCTCAATGTCTGAAGTTCCACCTTTATAACATACGTATTGGTAAGCGAGATTCATCGGTCCATAAGATATTTTCAAATAAGTCCGGTACATCCATTAAGGCAATCAATGACAGCTAGGAATCCCAGCCGCCCTTTTTGGTCCCCACGCTGCAAACCATGCACATTGTATGGCTTATATGGATACATGTTATGCAACACGAATCCGTCGTATGGTTCCCTTCGATATTCAAGACAAACTAGCTTGCCCGTAATGATGACGTTGGAGTCTGGTGATAATAGCAGAACGCTCTCCCAGTTCGAGATTGAATGTACGACACGGACCCCTCATATGTGATGAGGGGGTGGTTGCAACTATCGATCCTGTACCTTGAAACCGTCTGTAAACTCTATGGAATGCCAATGTGGCTCGGCGGTCGTCGATATGGATAACGTTGTCCATATTCTGAAGCAGACTCTGCGAGATTCCTGTTTTGCGTAAGGTACACCTCAACATGTCACGCCTTTCATCCGGCGCTATTAACTAGGTCAGCCGTGATGTTACCAAATTATGGCACTGACTAAACAAGCCACTCTGAATGTTTATACGTTTCCTACACTATTATTAATCCTAATCACCTAGGTATGAACATAAGCCTCCCATATGATTGGCTGTCTAGTTCGAGTTGTAACTTCACATGGCCGATTTATAGGCTAATTAAATACAATGTAATCCTAAAAGGGGGCCATTAGGCTATTATTAATTTAATTACTTTGTTAGCGTATCGATAGTTGCACATACACATTATTTTATATTGACCGTTTCGGCTTTTGTGCGCAATTGTGTTTACGAATGAGTCTATTGTTTATGGGTACATGGTGGAAACGACACAACCGTATCCAAATAATGTCGAGAGGAAGGCCCACCTCATATTTTTATGTGCATTTTAAGAAGCACAAAAATATATCATTCCCATTCGACCGCGGCTATTTGGCGCTGGTTTCGATTGCGGTGCTCAGACCAACGTAACATATCCATCCTCCTTAATGAATTAAATATTCGAACTTATACATTCTTACACATTTTCATACTTAAAAATCCCGTACGGTGATACACCGCTGTAACATAATCGTGAGAACCCTGTATATACTATTATACTTATATACTATATATACTATCTTATTCATATATTATAATATATATATATATATTATATTATTATATACTATCTATATAAATTTTATATATATTATATATATATATATATTATATATATACTATATATAATATATATATTATATATATTTAAATTATATAATATATATATATATATATTATATATATTATAGGGTATATATAGTATATATATATATATATATAATTATATTAAGAGGTGCGAATTGCGGAATTGCGGAATACCAAAATAAATTGCTCAATTGCGATTGCGATAATGGTGAAAAATGTTGCGGCAATTTAGCAGTTAGCGGAATGCGATATCATTACCGCATTTAATTCGCAAATTCCGCAATTTAGAGGAACTTACCAAAAAAAATTGTGGAATTTCAGTGGAATGCAAAAATTTATAGTCCACAAATTTTGGCCAGTCGTTTGATAGCAACACCGAAAAATCGATATTTTTTGCAAAGTTTCATGTTTTAAACAGGTAAATTAATAAGTTAACAAAACTAAGGCCTTACAAATGCATGAATAAAGTTTGAAACAACAATTATTCCTTTTACTTTTATTACAAATTTTCTTAGCTTGAAGTTATAATGAAATTAATTTAATGAAACGATTGTTCCGCCACACCATTCAGTAAAAATGTACTTGCTAAGTAAACCATAAAATGATGAATAAAATATTTATCAACATAACATTGGTTACCCAAATTCGAAAGTTTTAAACAACTATATATATATAATATACTATATATATATATTTTATATATATATATATATATATACTATATATATATATATATATATTTATATATTATATATATACTATATATATATATATATATGATACCGTATAGTATTTTCAAATTATTCTTGAATATTTCCCCCAACGAGGAAGAACCTACTAGGAAGTAATTATCCGGTTATCCGGCCGGATACCGGAATAGTCAAAAACTTGGCCGGATAGACCGGATACCGGATAGTTGCCGGATATCCGGGTACATCCCTAATATATATAATATATAATATATATTATTATATATATATATATTTATATATTTATATTAAATATACTTATATATATATATATATATATATATAATATATTATACTATATTTATATATTATATATATATAATATATTATAATTATATATATATATATATATATATTAATATCTATATATAATATATATATATATATATATATAATATATATATAATATATATATACCGTATGTATATATATTTCTTTCTTTCCTTTCTTTCTTCCTCACTGAGCAACAGATGTGGGGTAGGGTGCGTAACATGCAAGTAAAATTGTAAATGTAAGCAAATAGAATATCGATGACGTAAGTCGAATGGAATGGCCCCCCCTTCCCTACTACCATCTCGCAATACTTTAAGTGACGAGTCGGGCTTCTAAAAAAAAAAAACAACACAGGGGAGGTTTCACAAAAACTGCGAGGAACCCTACCCTGTGTTTTCTTGTCATTGATTGGTTCTCCTATGGGCCAGGTCCACGACCAAAATCATGACAAAGCCCGGCCATTCCAAATATATATGCACCATTCTTTTGTCTCTGCCAAAACTAAATTCTTCCTGCAGACATTCTTACCGAATCGATCACTTTTTCTTCGGTTTCCCAGCCATTCGATTCCCATCCAGCACACTCACCCTATATATCTGCTTAACCAACCGACTATCATCCAACGCTTTCCATTGACCAACCACTCAACGCACTCTCGGTTATTCTTCATTTGCTCCGTTCTTCACACCACACAACACAAAAAATTGAATGGCAAATTAGCTTGACTCTTCTCACACCTAACACGCCATTTGACAGATGACCTTTAGATCTCTACCTCTCTATTCCACACCAATAGCTATTCACTACTACATATTAACGCGGTAACAACAAACCCTCATGCAAATCCTACCACACTCAAGACTTAAGCGGTCCTTTGTATTTTCACCGAAGGATCTTATTGCAAAAAACACCATATTACTAACCGCACTTTCTGCCATACTCTGGACGTTCCTTTACAGAGTCAAGATCAACTTTCCGAAATATTTAAGGTCTGTATTTCTGTTGCAATCTCATCATCCAACATTGATTTCAAAACGTGGAATCTCTTCACTCCAGTACCATCACCTTACCCGTTATTACATTTACTTTCAATCCCCTCCTTTTTACCACACTCTGCCAATTCTCTTTAACAATCCTTACTCAAACTCGCTGCAGATTCACCACACAAAAACCAATCAATCAGTGTACAATAATTAAGAAGGGCATCCGCACTTCTTCCTTCTCCACCAGGCTAAATCTTTCCCTTACCAGCCCCTACTTCTAAATTCTTTCCACCACCGCATCATATACAAATTAAATAGCCAAGGAGACATAACACATTTCCAACATCCACTCCACGATTATATTACACCGTTCACTATACAACTGCCATTTTTCTTTAAGCACGCTTCCTATCGACAAAGGCGTTATTTTTGGTTCCATTCAGAAGCCTACCACAAGCACCATATATCACTAATACCTGCCATAGAGTTTCCCTATTAATTTTGTTATACGCCTGTTGCAAGTTCATAAAACGTAAATACAATGTTTTCTTCTTCTCTCTCATTTTCTCAATTATTTGTTTCAATGTAAAGATTTGATCTGTGTAACCTTTACCAGTTCTTCACCAAATCAGTCCCTCAGCTACTTGATGCACTCTTTCAACCACAAAATACAGACATTTATTCTTCCATAACATCTTAAATAAACACAGCAAACAGTTCCCCTCATCTCCCTTACTCTTATAGTAGAGTGCTATTACTGATTTCCTCCAATCCTTCTGAACTAAACCGTCCAATAAAACGATTTGTTGCACAACTACATATCAGTCAACCACAATTCTCGTACATCCATTCTGATCATTCACCAGTAATGCCATCTATACCTGCAGGATTTACCATTCTGTCACTTTCTCACCCTACCTATTACTTCTTCCCTACTTACTAATTACCTCATCCCCAAAATATCCATTTCTTCTTACACTATCAAACTCACGCACGTTCACTATTACCTCTTCATTAATGCTAATGTTATGCGATTTTCGAAGTGTTTTCAGCCAGCATATAAGAAGGGCACCCTCCACTTTCTTTCATTTCCATCAGTCTAACATCTTTCCCTACCGCCCCATCTCTAATTCTTTCAGAACCCCATCCATATACAAATTAAATACCCACTCACATTCATTTCTTCAGTCACGAAAGTATCATTCCTATTCATTATTTTATGAAGATTCAATACTCTCTTTCTTAGGCGTTTACGACACTTCCTTCAACGAGCTCCATTCCCAGCAAATCCCAATTCATCTTCTTGCCACAACTGTTCATGTACCTTTCTTTTTTTCCTTCCACTCATGAAGGTGTAGTTTTCCCTTTTCCCTCAAGACGTATATTTCCAGTACACCTTTCTTTTGAGACCTCATCATGTAATGTTAGCTCATTCAAGTTACGCCTCTTTTTTACGTAGTGGCTGTGCATCACCTATTTCATTACCACTAACTCATATTTGACATCTTACTTCCTACTTTAGAACATTCACATACTTCTCTTCACTTGCACTACTAACAAAAGCTTCATTCATTTTGCTCCAGATTTGTTCAGTTTCAGTTTGTTCATTCAAATGATTTATTTACAAGTGCTAATACATATACTTTTTCCTATATACTTTGTTGACTTAAAATTCTTACTCTTACATTCTCAATTCCATCCTTCGTCTCAATTCTATGCCCCCCCCCTACTTATCTTACGTTGAAACGAATATATTCCCCATCCCCATCCCACTCATTTATTTAACATCTATTCACATACTTTCAACATTCTTCACTCCTACCTACTCCAATTTTCGTATATTTTAATGACGCTGCGCAAGAGAATGTATATAATGCACACACCTTTTTTCCTACAGAGACACTCAATTACCTTCCTACCATTTGCCTTTTTTTCAGAACTCAGGCACCAGTTCTATACACATCCTTTATCAATAACTATTCCAAGCCATTTAAGCAGCCTAACTTCAATCTATCTAGTCCCTACTCACTTCATCCAAAACATCATTCACATTATTCCGAGATCATACTCTCCTCAACATTCAAACCAAAGATGAACCATATGTTACAACCAACAAATATCCTTTTGGACCTCTCAACTTATATTTAACATTAGAATTTTAAGTTCTCAACAAATAAATTCACCAAAAAACTCTTTACCATCCTTCTTCACCCCTTCATTTCTCTCCACTCACCCAGCAAACACATTTCACCCCACACCACTGGTCTTCACCACTTCCGTCTTCACCACTTCCATTCATCTTTGTTTCAGTCACAGCAAGCAAATCAAATTTACCATCCTAAATACTCATACCTGGCCTCTCTTCTCCTTACCACATACCACACACACACACACCTTCATCATACTATATAATATTTTTATATATATATAATATATATTAATACTATACTACTACTACTAACAACTATATTATCACCCCTATATATATATATATATAATATATATATATATATATATATATATATATATAATATATTATTACTTTTTCTTACTACCCACACGTCCTTCCAGTGCTAGAGCTAGCTTTTAAGGTGAGCGATTGCTCAGCCTCTCATGGATTGTTGGAAGTTTTTCGCTTAAAGAATAAAAAAAGGACTCCAATATTAAAAATGTAGTCAAATAATCATTGATAGAAATTCGTTTTCTAATGGTTTATCATTTGATTTCAGTAATATGGACAATTATATGTAATATGTTAATTTGTGAATGTTGATTTTTTCTTGATGACGCAGGCATTTATTTGCGAGAAACTTCACTTTGGCGGTCTAGTATCTACTCTCCCAACATGGTACTTCACTATGATTCAAATAAAGTGAAAAAGCTGCTTCATTAATATATACTTGAAAAGCTTTTTTACCTATATAAATTAAAGAATCTAAATTTTTTCTATGTCAATATGTAAAAGAATGACGAAATAATTTGCTGGTACTAGAATTCTTATAATTTTTAAGAATTATTAAGGATTTTATTTCATTATTAAAGAAAAATGTAGAATTAATTCAACATTGAATTTATGATTGGGATCAATACGCATACTAAAGTGTCATATTGTTAGTTTTTATACTTTATAATTTCAGCAACTTTATGTACCTTAAATAAAACTACTTATCTTCTAAAGAATTAAAAATTTTTCTTCACACTTCGCTTTTGCCACTGGTTCTTGGTCCATGAAAAAATTAAAGGGAGCATTTCTATCAGTTCTTTCATCTTTCCCAATAATCATCATGCGATTTTGCTTCTCTTAATCTCAATCACAAATTTTCAAATTTACATCACCATATAACCTTCTCGATGTTCCAGAATGTCTTTCTTTCCTACTTGCTCCAACCAGGAGTTCATCCTGGTTCTCCACAGTAAATACTCCACTGGTTTTCCCAATTATCATCATGCGATTTTGCTTCTCTTCACCTCAATCACAAATTTTCAAATTTAC
>JABUQX010095959.1:0-5000 GCA_015478945.1 Trachelipus rathkii | reverse complement strand
GAGACGATGAGAGAGAGAGAGAGAGAGAGAGGTCCCAGAAAAATATCTTGACTTAATTATCCTATACAATTAGACTTTGTCATGGACAGCAATCCATGACGTACACGTCTTTTACGAGCGACGTTTTACTATTATAAAATATAGAATGGATTCGTCGTAGTCTCCTTAAAATCTACTTCAAAAAATGGATACATTCAATAAAAAGAAGTGTAAAACAATCTCTTCTTCGCCTGTTACGCTTAAAAATATAAATATTCAACTTAAAAAGATAACATAAAAAATATGTACAATGAAATAAAGGTAGTGAAATTATATATATATATATATATATATATATATACTATATAGTTACTCCTATATATATATATTTATTATATATATATAATATATATATATAATATATATATATATATAATATATATATAATATATATATATAGTATCAAATATACATATATATATAAATATTATTAGATACTTGTTTATATATATACATATATTTATATATATATATATCTATAATATATAATATATATATATAATATTATATATAATAGACTATATATAATATATATATATACTACTATATACTATTATCATTCTGTTGTACATATCACGTGGGAATGTTATTGAAATCTTTAAAAAAAAATTTGAACTAAATCAATATGAATTTTTTTGGTTTTATTTATCAATGCTAACAAATTATTTGTTCCTATAATGATTAAGATATATATACTATATATTTATATATACTATATATATATAATAATATATCATATATAATATATATTATATAATATATATATATATATAATAATATACATAAATATATATATATATATATATATATACTATATTTAATATTATATATATATATTATCAATAAGTTTCTTTTAATAAAAATAAACTTCAAAATTATAATTGAAACGTGGTCATACAAAAGATGTTTTAAAAATAATCCAGAAATATACCCAAGACAAATGGTGTTTGGTTTTTACAATTAAGTTACATCAATTCATATAGCTTAAAAAAATTAGATTGCTTTGCCTAAAAAAAAAAATTTAAAAGACCCAAAATATAGAAAAGAAAACAAAAACCAAAAAAAAAAAAAAAAAAACTGCTGATTTTGCATATAAACAATAAAATGGATTTTTTTTTTTTTATTATTATTGCTCCTTACGTAGAAAGTTCGTTGCAAGGTAAAGGATTAGACAAAAGAAAAAGATCACATAGAATTGTATCACAGGGTCATGCATATCGTATATTGTGCTTGCCATAGTCTTCAACAGTTTTAATTTCAAATACATTGATAGCAATTTTGCACGATTAAATATTTACTCAATTATTTCTGATAGAGAATTAGCTTTTTAATTTTTATTTTTTTTTTTTTTCTAAATTGAATTAAATACTGGATTAATTTTTTAAATTTTTTTATTTTTTTTTTTTTTTTTCCAAAATTCACGCAATATAAGCACACAGATTAAGTAAGTCACACGTATTTATATAAAAGTTTTTTGTTCAAAATTATTAAAAAAAAATAAAATAAAATAAGAATTGTTCATTTCATGAGCCATCACTTTTTTTTTTTACTTTAAGTTTATCTCTACAGATTGCTTTAATCAATATTTCATATTACAATATTATAATATTAATAATATAATATTATAATATTATTACAATATTATAAGGGCAGCTCGTAAAGAGTCACTTTTTTATTTAAATTGACCAAAAAGAAAAAAATATAAAAATGTTTTTTTTTTTCTTTGGTCAAAACATCACCACGCACAAACATACAAATATTAATCCTTACTTCCTCCAGGTACTCAATTAAAGGCGAGGACACAATCAAAGAGCAAATATTTTTCTTTTTTTTATTATATATTGTTTATTTTGCTCCTAATATTTAGAAATTATTTATTTTTTTATACTTTAAAGCAAGAACACTTTAAATTTATATATTTTATATTGCTATAGTCCTTTTATATTATTAAATTGATTGAAAATAAACTATATATATATATATTATATATATATATATATATATATATTATAATTATATAGATATATCTATATATCTATAATATATTATATATAATATGTTAAATTATAATATGACATACTACAATACTATATATTATTATATATATATATATACATATATATATATATATATTTATATATATTATATATACATATACTTATATATATAACCTCTATATATTATAATATATATATATATATTAATATATAATATATATAATATATATATTATATATCATATATATATTATATATGTATTATTATATATATATTTAATATATATATATGCTTATAATAATATATATACTATTATATATATATATATATATATATATATATATAATCTGCATACTTCTAATTTTAGTAGGAAATGAACACCTTAATTTTTAACATTTTTTTTGTATTACAGCACCACCTTCACTGTGAACATATATATATAATATATATATATATATATATATATATATTAATATATATATATTATATATATAATAATAATAGTTTTATATATATTATAATTTTATATATATTATATATTATATAATAGATATATATATATATATATTATATATATATATATCATATATATATATTATATAATATATATATATATATATATATATATTATCATATATATCATATATTTACTAAATATAATATAATATACTATAATATATATATATATATATAAATTATATATAATATATATATATATATATATATATATATATATATATATTAGAATACCATAATATAATATATAATATATATATAATGTGTGTTTATATACGTATATTGTTTACAAAAAAAAGAAGTTGCCAACGTTTGGTTAAGGTAATTGGTCTAATCAAAATGTATAGCAACCCTTTTTTATTTTGTTCTAAGTTGTATACCTTTATAGATGTACATTTGGAAGTTAAGTGTTGTTAGTAAGACCCTAAAACTAAGCTTAGAAACTACAATTTATTTGATTTATATATTTTTTTTTCTCTTTTATATAATCCTAAAAAATATTATTTTAAGCACTTAATCGTATACAATATTCCGTATACAAAGTTTCGACTGATAAAGCATTATAGTTTGGATAGTATGAAGAGAATAATAATAAAATAATAATAATAATAATAATAATAATAATAATAATAATAATAATAATAATAATAATAATAATAATAATAATAATAATAATAATAATAATAATAATGATAATATGTATTCTTTTTCCGGTAACTTTGCCAATTTACTATTATAATAATAACAATAATAATAATAATAATAATAATAATAATAATAATAATAATAATAATAATAATAATAATAATAATAATAATAATAATAATAATAATAATAATAATAATATCACAATATGAAATATACTTTTTTATCCGGTAACATAGTCAATTTGCTCTGGTATAATAATAAAAATAATAATAAATAATAATAATAATAATAATAATAATAATAATAATAATTAATAAAATAATAATAATAATAATAATAATAATAATAATAATAATAATAATAATAATAATAATAATAATAATAATAATAATAATAATAATAATAATAATTTTTTCTGAAATGCCAAAAGTGTAATTCAACTGATTTTACATATAAAATTCCTTGATAAACCGCCATTGTAATGAAGGACCTTGCATTAAAATTGAACTATTCAACTTCTCAGAAAGAGTTGCTATTAATGTAATGTAAATTTCAAAATAAGGTGTTCTGTGTTATGTTTATGGGATAATTTGTTGCATGCAATATATTTGAAAGATGAATGTAACATTTTAAGTTAGTTGATACTATACATGTGTAAGATAATCTTTTGCACGTTACCTGTCCGGGAAGTTGAATGTATAATTTTAAAGTTCGATGGTGTTACGTGTTACGTGTTTTGTGTGAGGTCCATTTGAGAATCTTTTACATATTGCTTGTCTAAAAGATCAACGTAATGTTTCAAGTTAGAAGGATTTGCATATTAAATGTATGAAAGGTTCTATTACGTGCAACGTGTATGGAAGATGAATGTAATTCTTTCAAGTTAGGAGATGTTAAGCTGTTACGTGCTACGTGTGTCAGAAAATTTGTTGCGTTCTCCCTTTCTGGAATATAAATGTAAAACAAGTTACAAGATGTTACATGTTACGTGTGTGTGGGAGAATCTGCTACACGCAGCATTGCTTAGAAAATGGATGTAACTTTCAACATTAGATGTTACGTGTTACATTTCAAAGAATATATTACACGCAGCATTTCTGGAAGATGAGTGTAGCCCTTTAAATTGGATGACTTGCACGTGCAGCGGTTCGAAGAAAACAACCTTTGGAATAATTAAATCACAGAAAGAATTCGTTTCCTTTTTTTCTTTTTCTTCAAGTAAATTTCATAAGAAAATCAGCGAGTTTACATTGCATAAATGAAGAAATAAGTAAATACTATTGGCATTCCAAAATAGGCAAAAATTTATATACTGATGTTGTAGTTAAAAAAATAAAATAAATAATAATAATAATAATAATAATATATATAATAATATAATCAATAATAATAATAATAAATAATAAAATAATACTTAATAAATAATATATAATAAAAATAATAATAATATATAATAATAATAATAATAAAATATAATAATAATAATAATAATAATAGTTGATAAGCTTATTCAAAATTTACAATAATGGATACAATTTGCTACCTTATATATATAATATATATATAGTATATATTATTATATACTTCTCACTACTATATATAATATATATATATTATATCATATATAATCTATAATATTATATATATATATATATATATATATACTATATATACTATATTATTATATAGATATATATATAATATAATATATATATAAGACTGGTTACAAGAAAATGAAACCGTATTCAAAATAATGAATTGGACAAATTTTTGGTACAACATTACAATGGATCTCTCCTC